>CM021102.1:821075499-821158470 GCA_007115665.2 Sequoiadendron giganteum
TGAGTTAAGTGGGCCCTCTTTTGGCTACCTACTTTGAGGATGAAGCCTAGAAGATATTTACAGAATAAAGGTTGAGTTGGAACTCTAGTTTGGAATGCCCAAATGCATGAAGATGAGGATTTGACATTGTTCTTCATGACATAACTTTACTTGAAAGAGATAGATGTACCTTTTATGGATAGGGCTTGAACATTTTAATTTTAACTCAATTGGAGTTTACAAAGTTGATCAAAGCCTATTTATCTCAAGCTACTTGAAGAGAGTTATTATCACTTTTATTGCAGGTTGTGAAGAAGTTTTGGTGAAGGAAAAAGAGGCATTCTCAAGGAAGAATTGGAGCTATTGTAATTACTTCAGAGATTGAATAATAGATTAATTCTTGGTGGAGTTTTTTACCTAAAAGGGTTTTCTCCATTTTATGTGCTTGTGTAATCTTTCTAATATCCTGTCTACTTTTATCAACTTTTGTCTACATTCTACAAATAGTAAAATTGATTAATTAGATAATCACCCAAAAAGAGTCTGTAACAAAGGAAAAGCATATTTAGATCAAAAATATTAAAGTTTTACAAAGTATTAAGCTAAGAAAACTCCTCAATTTTCAACATTAAGAACCTTGTACAAGACCTCATTGATTCGAGTCATCTATCTATTTCTAGTATTCACGATAAAGGCAATAAGTCGGTGGCCCCTCCTAATCAAATTTTCAAATCTTCACAAACCAAATGCCTAAGCACAATGTGTCATTTGTCAAAGTTGGTGAAAATTCACAAAATGATGTTATGAATGTTGATAAACAAGATGAACATTCTAACTCCCTTCAACATGTGACGCGTGTCCAGCCTATGGATGAAATGGTAGGCATAATTGACATTATCCCTCATAAGGGCCAAACCAAAACATCTCTTGAAATTACTTTTTCACCCCAAGACATACTCATAAACCTTATTGATGGTCCTCTCTACATAGTTGGTAGAATCTATGATAAGCCCACCAATGGGATACACATAGATCTTTCTTGTGATGAGAATGTGATCTTGAAAGAGTTTTTAGTATTGCATGATCTTCATCAAGATGTTTATGATAAATCTAACACATGGATCAAAACACATAATGTTTTTTCCTACCTACGATTGGATTGATTTCCCCCCCATTGAAAATAGGCCCTAAGATATTGGGTGTTACATTTTCTATCATCCCACAGTCAGACTAATTTCATTTGCAACTAGGCCATCCATGGATCGGTCCATGAAAGCAGTCCCTTCTATTATTCACAATTTTTTGAAATTTCCCTTTGACCATGATATATTCACCATTCACCATAGTGGCTTCAATCCTTTATCTTCCAAAGGCAACTTTTCTTTAGAAGGCTTTTGGCTAGAGCCCATGGAACCAATCACACCTAGAAGAGACTTATTTTTCATTACCTATCAAAAGTTTAAGGCAAATAATGTTTTTGAATTATCTATTCACAATTTGCCTCCATCTACCTCTTAAACTCCTATCCTTGACGAAACTATGTTGCAACCCGAATCAGACATGCCTAACCAAACAACACCTAAAACATTCTCTATATCTTCAAAGAGGCCTATAGATCATGATAGTAATACTATCCTGCCTCCTCACATCAAACTAGTGTATAAATCCAAGGAAAAATTGGATAACCCACATATGGTTCCTCTCGTTCCTCCCCCTAGGAATGACAAGAAACCTATGGTTGACCAGCCTGCTCCTTCTCAAATGCAACTTGATAAAAGAATAAAAATAAATAAAGGAGCTAGGGAGCATAGGCATCATCATCGTGCTCTTTCTCGCAAGTCACGTAACAAAGAAAATGATGAAAATCATAATCCACCTTTTCCAGAAGTGATGCATGAAAACCCTCCTCCCTTACCACCACAACATGATCCTATATCTACATCCCCACCTGAGTTGCATGATGCAATTGACATTGTCATCCACCCTCCTATCATCATTAATTTGGATGATGATGATGAGGAGATTTCCAAAATAGATGAAGTACATAATACTTTAAACACTTTATTCTCCTCCTCTATGAGCTTGCATGGAGCATCCCCTTGAATGAGCATTGATTTGGATGCTAGTTTTGTAATTGCGGTTGTACCTCTACCTAGTCGCCCTCCTGAATTTTACACTGATCAATACATGGAGGTGGATGAATTGCTTGATAGTTGATGAGAATTTTCCTTACTAGTCCTTTGTTTTTATTTTGTATGTTTGTTTGTGTGTGACGTGTTTTCCCTATACTGTTATGTTTGATTTCCTCTCTCTTTGTGCCCTTCTCCAATTTGTACCTCACTTCTTCTTTATGTCGTGCATTCTTTTCATTTTTTTTCTTTTCGCTTTTTGATTTTTGTATTCCTCTTGGGGATGATACAAGGCATTGAGACCGCAATGTCTCCTTCATGTTGACCCAAAATGACCCTTTTCCTTTTCTTTTTCTTTTTTTTCCTCCTTTTGGAGATGATGCAAGGCATTGAGACTACAATGTCTCCTTCATGTTGACCCAAAAGGACCCTTTTCCTTTTATTTTTCTTTTTTACTTCCTTTGAGGATGATGCAAGGCATTGATATTGCAATGTCTCCTTCATGTTGACTCAAAGCATCAGTCCCTCCAATCTCCCTGTGATCATAGATCACAAGCTCCCCAACTACAGGAATACCCAGAATCCTGTACACAACCTCTAGCGTCACTGTGATCTCTTCTGTCAGAAAATGGAAGGTGTTATGCTCACTGTGCCACCTCTCGGCCAACGCAGTCAACAATGCCCTATTGACCCAATACTACGGGATACTCAATAGATCTCTCAAACCACACCAGTCTATAACTCCTAAATCCTCATGTGACAGTCGAGGAATCATCTCCCACGTGCGGGGAAATCTCTCTCTAATGTGGAGGAGGTTAAATTCCTCCTTTACAGCATCATCAAACAATCATGCGAATCAATCAGCAAGGGATATATCAATCAATCAATACATCATCAAGCAAGTTCAAATCAAATCAAATCAACACCTATTTGTTTTTCATATCGCATGGAAACAAATCTATCTATCATTTCTACTATTTGCTTTACATATCGCATGGAAGAAAATTTATCAATCATTTCTACTATTTGTTTTTCATATCGCATGGAAACAAATTTAATAGTCAACATGACTCAATATCTATCTATTTGACTTTCAATAATGAAAGCAAATCTATCATTACTATTTGTTTTTCATATTGCATGGAATCAAATTTATCAAACCTATTTGTTCTTCAAGCACGAAGACAAATTTATCAAATCAAGCTACTCTATTCTTGATGTTATTCAAAAACATAAAATCAGTTAACTAATCTACTAACACTCATCAAGCACTTCATCAATCTTTCTTCAAAATTGCAAATTCGGGAAAAATCCCTGGATGCACCAAAACAAGCCATCAATGCGCTAAACCCCGTATGTGCAATTCTAAACCATGGATGTGCCAAAACAGAGCTTTCATGCCAACTCCATCAATGCATGATTCTATCTATTGTATGCGCTAAGATAGGCCTTCTATGCACTACTCCATCAATGTGCTATTCTATCACTCAAATGCGCTATAACAGTCATCCTATATGCCAATCTAGCATCCTACACGAGCAACATTTCTATATGCGCTATTACAAGTACCCTATGCACCTGTCTACTCTATGCATGATTTTTTTTCATCAATGCGCTACCTTGGATGTGTGACTTTATCTACCCTATGCTCTAAACTATGACTCGTATGCGCAAGGCCGGGACGTGAAAAATCTAAAAATTCATTAAAACGTGAAAAATCATCAAAAAAATTTCGCAAAAGAGGATCAGGTAGACTTACCGGAGGTCCGTACGTAGCTGGTCTCTGATACCAGTGGGCTCACTCGAATCTGTGGTGCTCATAATGGATCGGCATCATGAATATCTCTCTCAGAGCTCTGAAATTTACCAAAGGTTACTGTTCAAATGACAATGACTTTTCACCTTTTTCACCTTTTAAGGGGGTAAAAGTGTGAAAATATTCAAAAATTTGCTAAGGCAAAGCACTATTTCGAGAGCTAAATCACGAATTCTCCTCCGAAAATCACGTTGATTCTTATATCATGCGATTTATCTCTCGAGGTGGCATATAGCATCGATAATTTGGGGCAAAATTCTTTGAAGCAATGCGTAAAACATACCACTTCAAAGAGGGGCAAAATGTACACATCTAAAAATAGTCATGGTTAACCAAACCTGTTAATTAATTAAATATCAATTATTTAATTAATATTCTTAAGTCATCTACATATAAATAAATTTAATTATTTATTTATATTGTTCATTTTTCTAATTTTTCTAATAAGTTTATTTAATTAATGTTATCTTCCTCTTAATTAATTAAATAGATTTCACAACTTATTTATATTAATTATCATAAGTTTAAATTCTAAATTTAAATGATATTCTTCATTTCACATTTAATTAAATATTTTTAATATTTAATTAAAGGCTTTTCATTTCTCTCACATAGTTAAATATTTTCAATATTTAATTAAAAATTTGTTCATTTCCCACACAATTAAATATTATCTATTTTAATTATGGACACACCTTCCATCTGTCTCTTAAACTTCCATCTTCTTTTTGAATTCTCGATCTCTCACCGTTCATCTTAACAGGTTTGAACTTAGCCGTTGATCCTGGCCAATTGGATTTCTGCCTTCAAAAATCTATAAATACAGCCCTCTTATGAGTTGAAAAGGACCTCGAATTCTAGATTTTCATACATAGTTATTATAGTCTCATTTTACTATTATCAACATTCTAGCATCAATAGCATTTCAATTTCATAGTTTAAATCCTATAGTTATAAATATGCATTTTCAATTAATCTCATTCTCTTAAGTTGCCATTTCAACAAGCTATTGCTTATACAACTCAGAGCCAACATCTTTTATCAAATCCTTGGAGATAGAGGACGATGGGACGAATTTGAAGAAGCTTCTTTTGTTTAGACTTTGCATCTATGTTTTCTAGATTAGTTTTCTTTCAATCTTATGTCTCCTCGATGTGTTAGTTTATTGTTTAATTAATCACGCATTTTCTAACACATTTTGGCGCCCACCATGGGGCATCCCTTGTTCTAATCTTTTTTGCAGAAATTTTTCTGACAAGTGGTGGACTGGAGTTGCATTTCGGCCCATACAATCTTTCTTTCGGCGCATAGATGGACTGTTTCGATGCATATAGGGACTGTTTCGACGCACCAAGGGTCTGTTTCGACACATTCAGAGACTGTTTCAGTGCATTCGGTAACTATTTTGGCACATCTCGTAGTGATCTTTTAGTGCATCTAGTAACTGTTTTGGCGCATTTGGGGGTCTATCCGAGCACATGTAGGGAATTTGTAAAACAGAAATTCTGATTCTGACACCATCCGTGAACACAAATTTTATTTTTCAGTTTTTAAGGAAATTAATCAATCTTAGGATAGAAATTTAAAATTTGGAATATATCAATCCTAGGATAGTCACCACATACTATTTTTGCGGTTAAAATGAACTCCATGCCTATTGTGAAGCAACATATTCACTTAGTTTAAATCATTGTCATTTGGTGCTATAAAAAGAACATTGTTTGTTTCGTTTGTGGCAATAGGTCTATGCTCTCCCCTTAACTGGTTGACCAAAATACCAGACTGCCTTTTCATTTTCATGCAATGTTTACAATTTCTTACATCTTTTAGAGGGCCTGCCGTAGTGGGAAAAAGTACTCACCCTACAGGAATGACCTAAGTGGGAACAACCAAAGCCAGGTTTTCCAACCCACTATAATCAAAAGCGAATTTGGGTAAATTCCACAATTCGACGGCATTGTGCAGGATAACCATCCCCAAAATCTTTGTTCTAAAGATTGGGATGTCTCTTGAGGGAGTTTATCTATTGTCATGCCGAACGAAAACCTTGACTACGAACCATAGTGTAGAAAGCCAACCGTGTTAGTATCCAAACATCATCTTAATCATGGTGCAAGGGGAGGGAAGAATCTTCCCCCAAGACACTCACCATATAATCATGAAGGAATATTTGCTCAGGGGATTCGGTATCCACTTTCGTCACCTTGAGTACGCACCTAGAAAAGACAAAAACATAGGCACCCTCTAGGGGGTGACATGGCTGTGTGAGTCGATGCAATTTTAAGCTGTGCATTGTGATTACTATGATTACCTATTTGAAAACTAAGAGTGAGTCTACTTGGAATGCTTATTTTGTTGAAAACCTGTGAAAATCTCAAGAACATACACTATTTGTTTAGATTTTAGGGTTAACAAAACAACTATTTGCTTCTCTATGTTTTGCTTTTCACATTGAAATCAAATTAAGATCATCCAAAAATATCAAACTGTCCAAACATCTCTATCTCAGAAGTCTAAATAGATAATTTAGCGCATTGCTACTTTGTTTCAGCACATTGCTTCTCTGTTTCGGCGCATTGCTGCTCTGTTTCGGTGCATTGCTGCTCTGCTTCGGCGCATTGCTGCTATGTTTTGGCTCATTGTTGCTCTATTTCAGCACATCGCTTCTCTGTTTCGGCACATTGCTACTCTGTTTCGGCGCATTGTTGCTCTATTTCGGCACATTGTTGCTCTATTTCGATGCATTTCTACTCTGTTTCGGTGCATTTCTGCTCTGTTTCAGTGCATTCATGCTCTATTTCAGTGCATATATGCTCTGTTTTTGTGCATTTCTGCTCTGTTTTAGCGCATCTGTGCTCTATTTTGGTGCATAGGGAGTTTGTTTTAGCACTTTCATGCTCTATTTCGGTGCATGTAGTTTTCGAGCCTAGGTAATTTTTTGGCATTCATAAATTAGTCATCTCAGTCTAGTCTTTTCCATGCTCAGAGTTTGGAAGTCTGCAACTTTTGCCAAGAAGTCTCTAGAAAGGAAGATTAGAAAACCAAAGAAGTCTCTCGGTTATAAGAAGTTATTGAAGAAGAAAAAGTTTCTATACCAAATTCGAAAAGTCTTGCTTGAACACAGGACCTTTATTCATCAATATCACGACTATATTAGAGGTTTCACTGACGATTATGTTGTAGAACCTTTGTACTCATGAGCCTTTTTTCAAAGAAGAGCCCTTTCTCAAAGGCACAACCGTAGTCAGCATATTCATTCTTCTTATATTCCCCAACCTGCAATTACCTATGCTACTCGTCCTAGTCAAATTTTGCAATAGAGAACTCAAGTACATTAGGCATCCATCAAAACTTTTTTTTTTTTTACGAAGCTTCGATCAAACCTCACAAAGTGCAAAATAATCTTTACTTTTGACCTTTGGTTTAATTCCCACAAACAGGATTTTCATCCTTTCAATCAAGGAATCACGAGCTAAAGATTAAAAATCTTTTAAGTCATAGAATCTTCATTCTATCTTGACTTTCATATCCATCAACATTGCACTATTTCATTCCTTTGATCAAGGTTAGTATAATTTGAATAACGTTTATGCCTGTTGTCACGAGATCTCAAAATCACTTAGAAAAGACGAAAGCATAGTAAGTAGAATGGGTGATAATAGTGAGAGGGAAGAGGTCCCCTGGCGTAGTTCAAATATTGAAGAGATAACAGAAGAAAAGCTCCAAGAAGCAGAACAAGATCCCCAATTAAATACTCTTATGGAAAAGATGTTGGAACGAAACAAGGAAAGATATTTCCTTTCATTAGCTATTCAAGGAGCTAAGTTACCTATTGATTTTGACATAGAACGGATTAAAGAGAATCCTGAAAATCCTCTCAACGATTTTAGTGCCTTTACTCAACACATAAAAGAAATGCAAGGAGGTGCAACAAAGAAGTATGTTTTGGATGACATATGTCCTTATCCATTTGATAGGAGTCTTTGAATGATTCCTTTTCCAAAACATTGCGAAATCCCTAAATTTGATAGATATAATGGGAAAATTGACTCCATTGAGCATATAAGGGATTTTCGAAATATGAGCTTAGAATTTGCTCATGAAGATACCTACTTAATGCAATTTTTTCCACGAAGTCTGGGTGGACAATCCATGGAGTGACTTTCCAAGATCACTCCCCCCATCAAAACCTTTGAGGAGTTAATAAACAAGTTTATATCACAATACTCCTACAACATCCAACACCAGATAACCATGATCGTTGTAAAGTAAAACAAAAAGTAGGGGAATCTTTCACTACATTTTTGCAAAGGTGGAGAAGGGTGTTCGCTAGATACTCTCGTCCTATTCATGAAATAGAAAAGATGGAGATCTTTATCGATAGTTTGAATCAAGAAATGAGTTACAGACTAAATCTTCATTGTCCTCAATCATTTGAAAAATTGATTGAAAACACGATTATTATTGCAGGTGCTTTGATCAAGCGTGGAGTTCTGAAAATTGATAAAGAGGGCTCAAATTCATACAACAACAACAACCATAGTAACAACAATGACAAGTCACGATTTTGGACCCGAAATAAAAATGTTGTGGATGATGGGGTAGTAGGTGCTAACAATGTAAATGTGAAGCCTACCATCTTTAATGTTCCAAGTGTTCAACATAGCAATAATGCTAGAAATTCTAGCACCCAAGGCAATGTTTCCAATCAAGGGAACACAACTAACAATCACGGAAATAATTTTTGCAATAATCTAAATTCAAATACGCCCATATCTTCATATTATTCAAATCTACAAAGTTTCACTCCCTTGGGCCAATCTTTGGAATCCATTCTCAAAGAGTTATTGAATCAAAATGTTATTACATTTCCACCACAAAGAGACTATGAGCCTCGAGTTAAACCACCATCGTGGAATGACTCACACTTTTGTGACTATCATAGGTGCAAAGGTCATAAGAAAAACAATTGCCAAGGGTTGAAGAATATTGTTCAGGATTTGATTGATAACCATACCATCACGGTTGAGGGACATAATGTCAATAGTGACCATCAAGCATTCAAGAATCCCCTCCCTAATTATCAAAAAGGGGAATCATTGATTGATAAAGGCAAGAAGGTTAATTATGTCCATGATGTCATTATCAATCATATTTATACTGATGATCCGCAAATCAACGCTATCTAAATCAAAGGTAAGCAATAATATCAAGAGTTCAATGCTATGACAAGGGGACAAGCCAAAATCATTATCAAAGGAAGCTCATCTAAAGCGGCAATTCCCCCTCCAAGTCAATACAATTTCGTTGATCAACTACGAAAAACATCAGCTCAAATTTCTATCTTGGAACTTTTAAAGTTGTCACCTGCACATAAGGACATTCTGGAAAAGGCACTTGTTGATACAACTGTATCCCCTAATCTGGATATCAATAAATTTCAAGCCATGGTGGGACACTTGTCCTCAATCGTATGTTTATCCTTTTCTGAAAAGGATGACTCATCCATAACTCACCCACATAATTCATCACTCTACTTAGAGGTCATGGTTCACAAAGCCCACATTAGACATGTTCTCATAGATGGGGGAGCTAGATTAAACATTTGTACTTTAAAATTGGTCCTCGCTTTGGGATATTCAGAAGAATCCATAGATCCACGAAGAAAAATTACAATCAAGGCATATGATGATGAGGAAAGGACTTCCAAAGGCCTCATCATGCTACCAATCAGAGTGGGACCTATTGTGAAGAATACCTTTTGTCAGGTTCTAGATCGGGATCTAACCTATAATATGCTCTTGGGTCATCCATGGATTCATGACATGCAAGCTATTCCATCTACTTATCATCAATGCTTAAAGTTTCCATATGATGGACAGGAAGTAACAATACCTACTAATCACATTAGCTGTCAAACTTGCTCTAACCTTAGCGCAACTCATGACACATTCGTCCCACATAATAGAGAGGCATTGGCCCTCTCTACCTCAGAGTACAATGAACAAGCAAGTAAAATGATAAGTAATTTTGGCACCAAGCTAAAATTGAAAGATAATGGAGTGGGAGAATATTCTTTATCTCTCTCTCCAAGATCTCATGGTCAACCGTCAACATCCATATAGCAGGCTACAACAACCCTAGCCTTAGCTCCAGCTCCCATCACCAAGTTTAATGGGACATTTATCAAAGAAAATGAAATGGAAGATAGAGCTATCCTTGATTGGCTCTATAAAGATGAAGAATAATCAGTACTACATGTCAAGTTACCCACAAAATAATATGGAAAAGGTTATGCTATCATGCAACAAATGGGTTATGAAGGAAATGGCCATATAGGAAAAAGGAAAGAGGGTATTGTTGAACCTTTCCAACTAAAAACAATGCACCCAAAGGATAAGACTGGGTTAGGATATGGTGAAGATACTAAGGAAGAAGTAGCACTAAGACCATCAAATGAGGAGTTAGCTAAAACCACTCCTGCGAATTCAAGAAAACAATTCTGACACTGACTCCAATGAATATGAATGGGACACCATCTTTGATCATCAATTCTGGAGGGATAAAAAGGTGGATGTCATAAAAAAGTTCACACCCACATTCGTGCAAGGGGAAATCTCAAGGCCTCCATTTGATGACATTCTACAAAGCAATCATGACTCAAGTGAGACCGATTTGATTCAAAGCAAAATAGATTATCCATAGGAGGATACCATCTTAGATCTCCCCTATAATGACGTTAACGATCGCATCATGACTCTTACAGCTAGTGACCTTACTCATCCTAATGATCCATTTCCTTTGGTACATCTCGAACTCATTGATTGGGAACAAATCGCACCCATTGATGTCCCAACTTTCCCAAATGATGAAACCATAATAAACTTTCTTTGTTCATTCCATCCCGAAACAAGTTCCATGAGGGAATCACAAGATCAGAGTTTTCGACAGGAGAGTGCCAAGTTTCTCAGCTATGAAATAAATAATATAAAAGAATGATATAATGGTGAAAACCTAACAAAGACAGTATTATATCAAGAAAAGAGAAAAATAAAAAGCGTATCCAATGGTGAAAACCTTTCAAAGGCATCAAAGGATGTGAAACTTGACACTCTTTCAGAACATTATCAGGAAAGGTTTTCTATTCTAATCTAACCAATAGAGTCACTCAATATAGGTACTACAGAAAAGCCCAAAGTTTTGCAATTGGCTGCATCTCTAACAGAAGAGGAAGTACCTAGATTTACAAAATTTCTCAAGAATAATCAAATCATTTTTGCATGGTCCTACGTAGATATGCTTGGATCAGACCCAGATCTCATCATGCATCATCTATCTATTTCACCGAGGGAAAAACCTGTAAAACAGAAACTCAGAAAAATGCATCCACATGTTGCATTATTGGTTAAAGAGGAATTAAAGAAGCTTTTGGATGTTGGATTCTTCCGGTCCATGGACTATGTGGAATGGATCTTCAATATCGTACTTTTTTCAAAGTTAGACAAAAGGATCGGAATTTGCACTGATTTTAGGGATTTGAACAAGGCATGTCCTAAAGATGACTTCCCCTTACCAAACATAGATATGATTGTTGATTTAACTGTTGGACATACAATGTACTCACTAATGGATGGATTTTCAAGATACAACCAGATAAAAATTGCACCAAAAGATCAGGATAAAACAACATTCACATGTCCTTGGGGTACCTATTGCTGGAATGTAATGTCATTCGGGTTGAAAAATGTAGGAGCTACATACCAACGTGCAATGACAATGATTTTTCATGACATGATGCATACATTCATGGAAGATTATTTCAATGACCTCCTTGCCAAATCTAACACCAGAGAAGGACACATAGATATCTTATCAAAAATCTTCAAAATAATGGAAAAATTCAAAGTAAGACTTAACCCTAAGAAATGTGTTTTTGGAGTGAAATCTAGAAAGCTATTAGGTTACATTGTATCAGAAAAGGGAATTGAGGTGGATCCAACTAAGGTACAAGAAATTCTTGATATGCCACCACCAAGGAACATTAGTCAACTACGCTCTTTACAGGGATGGTTACAATCCATTCAAAGGTTCATTGCTCAACTGGCGGATAAAAGTTTACCATTTACACATCTCTTACACAAGAACATTCCATTTAAATGGGAGAACAAATGTGAAGTGGCGTTTCATTAGATAAAGAAGTATCTCATGAATCCACCAATATTGATCCCGCCAATACAAGGAGCACCTCTCATATTATATATTGCTGCTATGGAAGTGTCTTTAGGAGCATTATTGGCACAGGAAGACAACTCAGGAAAAGAACAAGCAATTTATTACATCAATCGAACATTGACAAGTCATGAGCTAAATTATGCATTCATTGAAAAAGCTTGCTTAGCAGTGGTCTTCATTTCTCAAAAGTTATGACACTACATGCTAGCACATACAATAAAGCTTGTGGCTAAGATTGACCCACTCAAATATCTTCTAAGCAAGGCAACCTTAACTGGCAGGTTGGATAAATGGGTCATGATCCTGAGAAAATTTGGCATTCATTATGTGGATCGCAAAGCTATAAAGGGATAGGTAATTATGGATCAATTAGCAGAAGCACCAATACCAGTAGAACACCCAATACACATCGATTTTCCTGATGCCGATGTGTTTACAACAGTTATCCAGTAGTCATGGGTGCTCTACTTTGATGGTTCTTACACTCAACATGGTTCAGGAGCAGGGATTCTTTTTATTACACCTCAAGGACATACAATTCCAAAATCTTATCGGCTAGTATCTCCATGCACCAACAACATAGCTGGGTATGAGGCATTAGTAATTGGCATGAAGATTGCAGTAGACTAGAAAATTACCGAACTTCAGGTTTTTGGTGATTCAAAACTTGTTATAAATCAAATCAATGGTGAATATCACACTAAAGATGACAAGTTGATACCTTACAAAAGAATGGTGGATGACTTAAAGAATTACTTTGTTAATATCAAGTTCATACAGATTCCACATATCGATCATAAAGCAATAGATGATATGGCTACAATCGCCTCTCTACTCCAATTGACAGAAAATCAAACACGATACGATTTCCTGGTGGAACAATTGTTTTCTCCCACCCATGACAATCCTAAAACTCAAGTCATTTGCCACTTAACCAATTCTGATTCTTCGTTATATGGCCAAATTTACACTTACCTAAAGGATACTATTTTACCCTTAGACTTGTCTAGGAATCAGAAAAGAAATTTCATCCATCAATCATCCCGTTACACCTTAATTGTCGACGTCTTATATCGGCGTGGTCTGGATGGTACCCTCCTAAGATGTCTCGAACACGATGAATCTGAAAAGGCCATACAAGAAGTACATGGTGGAATTTGTGGGACACACTCAAGTGGACTAACCTTAGCAAAGAAACTTGTTCGATTGGGTTATTATTGGCCGACCATGGAGAATAAATCATTCATCTTTGTGAAGAAATGTGCAATGTCAGATTCATGGGAATCTCATTCACGATCCTACTCAAGAATTACAACCCTTCACCACAACATGGCCTTTCGCTCAGTGGGGATTGGACTTGGTTGGTAAAATACACCCATCATCTTCAAATGGACATAAATTTATCATTACAGCCACTGAGTATTTCACTAAGTCGATTGAAGTTGTTCCCCTGACAACTGTTACTGGCAAACAAATCTCTTCATTCATTTTGAACTATATCATCTGCCGATATGGTATTCCTGATTCCATTATCACATAAAATGGAAGACCCTTTAAAAATCAGGATGTAGATGAGCTATGTGAAATATTTTGCATCCAACACAGATTCTCTATGCCTTACTATCCACAAGGGAATGGTCAAGCCGATGCTTCAAATAAAACAATTCTCAAGATTTTGAAGAAAACAATGAATGAAGTTGGTCGTGATCGGCATGTCCAATTGAATCCAGCATTATGGGCATACAGAACAAGTATTCGCACACCAACAGGAGCTACTCCTTATGCTTTGGTCTATGGATCAGAAGCTATTCTACCATTGGAAGTTGAGATTCCTTCACTTCGAGTATCACTCAAGGGGTTAATCAATGATGAAGATTATCGAGTATCAAGGTTGCAAGAGCTAGAATTGCTTAATGAATGACGTCAAACTACAGTTAATCATTTGAAGGGATATCAACAAGATATGGCCCGCAACTACAATCACAGAGTCAAACCACGAACTTTTCAAATGGGTGACTTGGTTCTCAAAGAAAACCCCCAGAATCAATAGGATCGGGAAAAGAAAGGCAAGTTCAAACCTAATTGGTTGGGCCCATTCGTTATCATTGTTGCATATGGAATGGGGGCATATCAGTTATCAATATCAGAAGGGGACTTCTTTGAAGATCCAACCAACAACATTCATCTGAAGAAGTTTTATGCCTGAAAATATCAAAAACAATATAAAAAGTCTTGAAAAAAAAAACCTTTTGCCTTGATGAAAACCTGGCAAATAGGCATCTTGGTAACAACAAAAACATCATAAAATCTGGAAAAGGTGCAATAAAAACAAATGGTGAAAACCTAACAAACAGATAGTGTTTGTGATTTCGTTTCACTCTCTCATCTATTAGGATTCATTATGATTTTCCATCTCTCATCAACATACCTCGCCATCACATTTGCATCACATCATCTCCTTGAAATGAACAAGGATCTCATCATTGCTTGATGATTTGGGGGTATCCTTAGCAATAGTTATGTCTAGCAAGAGTCAAAGTATGAGGTCAGTAGGGGGCAGTTCACTTCTTGGAGCTTTTCTAACAGGTAGTCGGCAACATGTGTCTAGAATCGGAATATCAGAGCAGCAAACCTTGTCCAATCAAAATGATTTTGTACAACTGTTTGACAGAAACAAATTGGATGATCTTAATCTGAATAAAATGAATGATAAACTTAAAGAAAAAATTTGCAATTGTTGTTTTGATATTTGACGACATCATGTCTTTGGAGTGATTCAATGATGTACTGAACTAGAATCACAAGGATAAAGTATGATTTTTCTTTTCTTGTTGTCTGTAAGCTAATCATTAGTATTGTGCAAATTTGTCATGGGACATGCTCTACAATGTATCATTGATGACATTTCAGAATTTTCACAAGAAAAAGGTTAACGTTTTTATGTTTATGCAAGCAATACTCAGGTCATCTTGGTTCAATTATACCTCAATGCTTGTATTAACTTGCTATATCAAACACCATGAAAGCAGTACTCAGGTCATCATTGGTGCTAACATACCCTTTGATGCTTGTACTAACTTTCAACATATCAAAAATCTCAATGATGAAAACCAAGCACAACATGAAATGGCAACAAGGAAAATAGTTCATTACTGCATTCTAGGACTGCATAATTCATCTACATTTTCATTTTGGGGGTTGTTTCAATAGATTTTTGAAGGATTGGTAAGATTCTCATATATATCTTTTAAAAACAAAAATTGAGTACAACTGGACATTTGTTACATCTCATTTTCATAATCATTCACACATCATTTCACCATCATTCATTATCATAATTTGTGCATTCACATTTTACATCATCATTTCATTATTAGTTCATCATATTCATATTAGGTGCATAAGTCATTCATTTGATAATTCATCTCATATTATCACTTCATCACATTAACATTTCCACTTGCATACGCATCATATCACATACATAAATATTCATAGTAAGGTTGCATCCATTCCATTCATTTTACATTCATCATTTAGGATATCATGTTCATTTCATTACATCATGCATTATTGGTTCACCAATTATAAGCATTATCATTATCATCATAGTACATCATTATCCATGTCATGTTATTAAATAATCATATCATTTATCCATTTTCATTTTAAATTCATCATTACATCATATCATTCTCACAAAAATCATACATGACATAGCATATCGAAATAAACATGCATCCATCACATGAGCATAAATCATCCACAACACATACATGATCGAATCACCACTGCATCTCATAAATCTCATCAAAATAAATGTCCAGAAATACAAGGATATCAAATGTTTCAAAAAGATGTATCAAATACAATGGTCTAAATGTGTACAACATGTCCATCACTGAGGGGCATCTGGTCGGGTTATATGGCTACTGTTGCCTCCTGAGGTAGTAGGTCTTGATGGATCTCTGCTCCTAGAAGCTCTGATCTCTCATCTGAATGGCTAACCCACACTCCTGGTAGCACTCCTGGAATGACTGCATGAATGGGTTCAAGACCGAGTACCTGACAGTGTAAAGGCAACCCACCTCTCAGGTGCTACTGCCTCGAAGTATCTCATCCTTTAATACTCGGCCTCATGAGCAGTCTCCAAACCTTTTGCCACAACCTCTCCAATAGAGGTGTTGTCAACTGATCTAAGAAGTCTCTCAGCTAACCCCTCAGCCTGTATGCATCTCTCTCAGAAGCTACCTCTCTCGACGGTAAGCTGGGCTACCTGTGGGTCAGGAGGTGGTGGATGTGCAACATGTGCCTGCAATTGAATGATCCTCCCCTAAGTCTATGCTAAATGACTCTGCAAAGTCTAAACCTCTACCTACAAAATATCTATATGTCCCTGTGAGGGAGCCCTGATAATAATCTGTGGAGCCGAAGTACTTAGTTGATCCACTACTCTCGAGGTTCGTGGTCTCGTCCTGAAAGGAACATCAAAGAAGTATCTTTGTCCTCCGCCCCCACCACCTCCATCATCCCCAGTGTCATCACTGCTATCATCCTGGCTACCAGAGTCATCCCCCTCCTCTCCTCCCTCATCAACATCCATGGTCGCTGCATCCTCTACCTCTGCCTAAGCCTGTACCTGTGCCTATGCCTACCCTCATCCTCGCTGTATGATCGGTCCTCCAAATAATGGATCAGGCTCCTCGAGACTGGTAAACCTCAGAAAAGGATGTGTGTAGAAATATGTAGCATAATCATCTGTCATCCCTGCATCTGTAACCTCTAGATGCATGGCCCATTGAGTTGGTTGTAACTCTAAGTACTCTGCTCGGGCCACCTCAATGGTCACAATGCAACCCCACTCTAGTACATCCTCCCAACATCTGGCATAATGTGCCACACCCTGCGGCATCGTCTAAACTAATCCAAGCTGCCTCAAGACTCTCATCACTAGAAACTTCTCAATAATGTATGGCATGCGCCCAATCAAATATCTGGATCTGGTAACATATAGCAGCTCTATATAATTTGTCTCCCATGGATCACAACCTGCCTACGGTCTCCAGATAACCGTATCCAAATCATCTAACATGTGCTGCCAATACTCCAACTTGCCCAACCTTCATTGGACAAGCGGCCCTATGTATGCATAGACATATGGGAACCCCAGGGGATGATCCCTCTGAACAATGGGACGCGTGATGGCAAAATGCTCCCATGCAAAAATCTGAAGAAGAGTAACTCCGCATGAGAGACTCTTCCCATCTGTGTATATGACCTGATGAAGATTGTGGCACGAATGGGCAAGCATACATGATCCCCATGCATACCTGGTCCCATGGAGAAGCATATCCTCCAGAATCCTACCGCAACCAACTGATAGTCCCTTTTCCCTATGATCAGGACAAAGGAAACCACCGATCATACCTGCTAAAACTGACGGCAGCAGGGCATATCTCTCTACCATATCCTTCCAGGAAATCTCATACCCGTCGGCATGAGGATCCTTTAAGACTTGTCTCAAAGCATCGGTCCCTCCAATCTCCTTGTCATCGTAGAGCACAAGCTCCCCAACTACAGGAATACCCAGAATCCTGTACACATCCTCTGGCGTCACTGTGATCTCTCCTGTCGACAAATGGAAGGTGCTATGCTCACTGTGCCACCTCTTGGCCAATGCAGTCAACACCGCCCTGTTCACCTAATACTACGAGATACTCAACAGAGCTCTCAAACCACACCGGTCTATAACTCCTAAATCCTCATGTGACAGTCGAGGAATCATCTCCCACGTGCGGGGAAATCTCTCTCTAATGTGGAGCAGGTTAAATTCCTCCTTTACAGCATCATCAAATAATCATGCAAATCAATCAGCAAGGGATATATCAATCAATCAATACATCATCAAGCAAGTTCAAATCAAATCAAATCAACACCTATTTTTTTTTCATATCGCATGGAAATAAATCTATCTATCATTTCTACTATTTTCTTTACATATCGCATGGAAGCAAATTTATCAATCATTTCTACTATTTGTTTTTCATATCGCATGGAAACAAATTTAACAATCAACATGACTCAATATCTATCTATTTGACTTTCAATCAGGAAAACAAATCTATCATTACTATTTGTTTTTCATATCGCATGGAAGCAAATTTATCAAACCTATTTGTTCTTCAAGCACGAAGACAAATTTATCAAATCAAGCTACTCTATTCTTGATGTTATTCAAAAGCATAAAATCAGTTGACTAATCTAGCAACACTCATCAAGCACTTCATCAATCTTTTTTCAAAATTGCAAATTCGGGAAAAATCCCTGGATGCGCCAAAATAGGCCATCAATGCACTAAACCTCATATGCATAATTCTAAACCATGGATGTGCCAAAACAGAGCTTCCATGTGCAACTCCATCAATGCATGATTCTATCTACTGTATGCGCTAAGATAGACCTTCTATGCGCTACTCCATCAATGAGCTATTATATCACTCAAATGCGCTATAACAGTCATCCTATGCGCCAATCTAGCATCCTACGTGGGCAACATTTATGTATGCGCTATTACAGGTACACTATGCATGATTATTTTTCATCAATGCACTACTCTGGATGCACGACTTTATCTACCCTATGCGTTAAACTATGACTCATATGGGCGAGGCCAGGACATGAAAAATCTAAAAATTCATAAAAATGCAAAAAATCATCAAAAGAAATTGCAAAGAGGATCAGGTCCACTTATCGGAGGTCCATACGCAACTGGTCTCTGATACCGGCGGGCTCACTCAAATCTGTGGCACTCATAATGGATCGACATCACAAATATCTCTCTCAGAGGTCTAAAATTTACAAAAGGTTATTGTTCAAATGACAATGACTTTTCACCTTTTTCACCTTTTAAGGGGGTAAAAGTGTGAAAATATTCAAAAATTTGCTAAGGCAAAGCACTATTTCGAGAGCTAAATCATGAATTCTCCTCCAAAAATCACACTGATTCTTATATCATGTGATTTATCTCTTGAGGGGGCATATAGCATCGGTAATGTGGGGCAAAATTCTTTGAAGCAATGCGTAAAACACATCACTTCAAAGAGGGGCAAAATGTACACATCTAAAAATGGTCATGGTTAACCAAAGTGTTAATTAATTAAATATGAATTATTTAATTAATATTCTTAAGTCATCTAGATATAAATAAATTTAATTATTTATTTATATTGTTCATTTTTCTAATTCTTCTAGTTTAATTAAATAAATATGTTTATTTAATTAATGTTATCTTCCTCTTAATTAATTAAATAGATTTCACAATTTATTTATATTAATTATCATAAGTTTAAATTCTAATTTAAATGATATTCTTCATTTCACATTTAATTAAATATTTTGAATATTTAATTTAAAACACTTTCTAAATTCTTCACTTTTCTCAATAATTAAATATTTTTAATATTTAACTAAAGGCTTTCATTTCTCTCACATAATTAAATATTTTAAATATTTAATTAAAAAGTTGTTCATTTCCCACACATAAATAAATATTATCTATTTTAATTATGGACACACCTTCCATCTGTCTCTTAAACTTCCATCTTCTTTTCGAATTCTCGATCTCTCACCGTTCATCCTAACAGGTTTGAACTCAACCGTTGATCCTAGCCAATTGGATTCCTGCCTTCAAAAATCTATAAATACAACCCTCTTATGAGTTTAAAAGGACCTCAAATTCTAGATTTTCATAGGTAGTTATTATAGTCACATTTTAGTATTATCAGCATTCTAGCATCAATAGCATTTCAGTTTCATAGTTTAAATCCTATACTCATAAATATGCATTTTCAATTAATCTCATTCTCTTAAATTTCCATTTCAACAAGCTACTGCTTCTACAACTGAGAGCCAACATATTTTATCAAATCCTTGGAGATAGAGGACAATGGGATGAATTTGAAGAAGCTGCTTTTGTTTAGAGTTTGCATTTATGTTTTCTAGATTAGCTTTCTTTCAATCTAAAGTCTCCTCGATGTGTTAGTTTATTGTTTAATTAGTCTCGCATTTTCTAACAACACACCAAGCATACACATCTTTTCTCATCTCATAAACCTCAACCCTTGTCTTTTGTGGTGCCTTATCAAAGTTATCAGGAGGTATAACTTTGGTATGGTTGAGAGGGAAGCCCAACTAGTGGCACAATTTTCCCCATAGCCACCTTTTTGTGTGTTTGAGTACATACCACCCATGTGTATGTCTCTCACCTTTTGGCCTTCTTACCTGATGGACATCCAATAGTCTCGGCACACCAGAGTGAGTACACTTCTTTTTGAACAAATGACCTAGATCTGATCCACAACTAGCTGGACAAACATTCGAAGCTTGATCTGACTTTCCCTCTCTCTTCACTCCTTCACATCACTTTCTTGTGTAATCTCTTGTGCTTATGTTTGGGTTGCCATGGGATCTTGATCCTGGGGGATTGATCATCCCTTTTTATTGTATTCATCTCATCTTACTAGCATGAATACATTGATCCATCTCGATATGCATGACTTGGCTACTTTAGTGTGAGTTTGAAGCAACTTCATCCTCTCACTAAAGTGGGGGTTAAATGTGTCACCAAAAAGTCTAGCCTTGAAACGTTTTCACTCATTTGGGCCTTTTCCCTTGGATTTTGCCTTGGTTTTTATTTGATCTAATGTTGTAATGTGGCCAACACATTCACATTAGGCCTTAAATGCTTGGAAATCAACAACAACATAATGTTGTTTTACAAAGGTGTTGTGAAGTGTTGTAACACATCTTCCCACTCTTCTAAGACCATTTCAACATAATTCACCTAAACAACTCCATTTTACCCCTTTCCAAGCCTTGTGCCAAAGTGTTGTAAGGTGTTGTAACACATCTTCACACTTTCCTATGCTTGTCATCACTAAATTCACCCTTTCTCATGATACATTAGCCCCTTAATGTACTTTTAGGCCCGACCTAAGTGTGTTTCGAGAGACAAGCTCATTAATCATCATTTAACAACTCTTAATTACCAACCACCACTTGTATTTGTCCAAGTGGACTAGGTCGCCACCTTGGGTGACCTAGTCCCTTTTGGCATAAAATTCAAAATTAAAACATTATTCTAACGAGAATTTGCCTCCAAAACCCTAAGGTCGGCCTATCATGTCTTATTTTTGAGAAATTAGGGCATAGCTTGTATAAATAAGGGTTTTCATCCTCATTTTACCCCCCTAACATCTTTCATCTTCACAAGAACCCAATCATTCAATCTTCTCAAGAAAGCAAGCAAGAATTCAAGCACTATGCACTTGAAGCAACCTCCATTTGAGCTGGCTATTGCACATCTTTATAATTCCTCAAGGATCTAGTGAGTGTTTAAATTTGCATTTTTGTCATTCAGCTTTCCTTTTACATTCTATTTCATTTGGGTTTGATTACCAACAAGGGGTTTGACTACAGAAAACGCCTATTCTCTAACCTTAACCATTTCCTTCTCTTTGCATGTGTGCTTTGTAGGTTTTTATGTAGATTATTCAAAGATTAAAGTGTTGAAAAGGGTTTCATCATTCCATCCACATCAACCAAGTCAACAAACCCTAAGAAGGAGCTAAAGGACAACTTGCAGGTCATTTTCTAAAGATTCGGACATGGGTCTCTATGAGAAATAGGAGTACAAGTAGGCACCTATAGATTCCAACCTCAAAAATCCTAAAGGCTCCAAGAGGACTAGGTCACCATAATTGGTGAACTAGTCCCTATCCCAAGCCTAAAAATTGGTTTCTATGTTTCTAGATACCCGTTTTCTAGAAACCCGTTTCGGTAAAGTTTCTTTATAGGAGGACTAGGTCGCCCATTTTGAATTAAGTGTCCCAGTGAGCATTTTTAGTAGATTCCAAAATATTCTAAGACTCCTCTTCTTCAACCTCTGGTTTCTAGGTGCACCATTTCTATTTTTTCCAGTTTCTTTCTAGTTTATAGGCATTTTAGGTCATTTTAGTCTAGTTTGCATAGTCTTGCATTTACTTTAGTTTAAATTTCATAGTCAGTTATTTTCATTACATTCCAACACTTAGACACACTCAATTACTCACAACACAACCCCTATCTTTGAAGAAACTCACCAAGAACATATCCCTAGTGTGAAAGAGAGTCATTTCCTAACCTAGATCCTAGGTGAAAAACCTTAGGAGCCTACTTGGGGAATCCTCTTCCCTAAGAGAATATCATTTTTGGTGGTTCAACATCTTATACTTTCGGGGTAGAGGTGGGGGCTCGACACATGATAGATTAGGTGCACAAAATAATCCACAGTTGGCACCGAGACCCTTGGCCAAGCCCATGGTGGAACATGTCATCGTTCCTTCCATTTTTTAAGAAAATGTAGAGGTGGACACGCTAGATTCAATTAGCTCACTCATGTAGACCATTATAGAGTGTGTGAGGCCTCTAGTAGAGCCTAATGTGGAGGAGACGTAGGACCCGAGCTCCACCCCACCATTGTGGTGCTTGTGGTGTTGTTTTCACGTATAATAATCAGAGTTCTAAGGATGAAGCTACATAGCCCACATCAGTTGTAGAGGTGATCATTATGATAGATGAATTTGTGAATAATACATATGGCATTGATACTTAGGTAAAATTCAACAAGTTCATTTAATTTTGTTTATTAAATTATATTTTGAAATTTAAGAATAACTAAATTTGTAGAATCAATATGATGAAATTTCAGGGTTGGAGTGTTCATGAGACATGCTCTATTCTTGTAGACCCTTATTCATTGTTGACATGGATTCCACAGGTACGCAACTATTATTAAAGATATTATTATTGCATTTGAACAATTGAATGTTATATTTGAATGTGTGTCCCATAACATGATTTGGATGTCAAACAGTTTCCTAGTGAACCTTCGAGCTCTAAACCTCTCTATCTAGGTCCTCAGACAACTTTCACTCAGGTAACCTTTATTCATTAATGGTGTTGTAAAACAATGTTAGCTATTTTTCATAATTTTGTGTATACAAATGTAAAAAATTGATGAGAAACATAAACATTGGTCGGTCTTGTGAGATCCTAATTATATTTACCATTCATTGTCCATCTCATTCTTTCATCCCTATCATCACACAAATTTTAACCATTCTTTCACATATCCCAATCTTTAAGACCTTATATATATTATACCACCTTCCTCCATATTTCATCTTATACACATATCATTACAAGAAACCTTTCCTTCTGCTCATTATTGACCAAATCTCTTATACATTAAATTACTACATGTCTTCGGTTCCCACTTCATGTCCTATATTCAAACCTTAGACACCACCTCATTCACTTTATGGTCTGATATTATCTCCTAATTACTTCCCATTAACCTCTAGTATAGTTCACCTTAAAAATGTTTTATTATCCCATCCTAGCTCATCCAATTAATCTCTAGTATTCCATTCTATGTTCCATCATCCCCTCTTGATTGTGTCACATTATTTTCTCCTAATTCACTTTTTGTTCCTTTATTCCTTCTTAATCCCATCCCATTAACATTTAATAGTTCACCCTATTTTTCATGATCCCCTCCTAGCCCATCCCACTAATATCTACTAGTCCATCCTATGTTTCATTATCCCCTTCTACTCCCATATTATTGTACCCTTTATTATTTCACCATATGTTCCATCATCCCCTTTGTTCCACCCTATGTTCCATCATCCCCTTTGTTTCACCCTATGTTCCTTTATCCATTATATGTTATACCATCTTTATCCGTGTTTCATCCTATAACTCTTCTCTATTATTACTACACACAAGTCAAGATCCCACTTCATGTACTATAGTCAAACCCTAGACACCTCCTAATTCACCCTATCTTCCATTATTCCATAATAATCCCATCCCATTAACCTTTAATTGTTCACCCTATATTTTGTTATCCTATCCTATCCCATCCCATCAATCTATACTAGTCCATCCTATGTTCCATTAACCCTTTCTATTCCCATCCCATTACCCTCTCTTATTTCACTGTATGTTCCATTATCCCCACTTGGTCTTGTCCCATTATCTTCCCATAATTCACCCTATGTTCCTTTATTCCCTCCTAATCCCATCCCATTAACCTCTAATAGTTCATGCTATATTTTGCTATCCCAATCCTAGTCCATCCTATGTTCCATTAACCTCTTTCTATTCCCATCCCATTACCCTCTCTTATTTCACTGTATGTTCCATTATCCCCTCTTGATCTTGTCATGTTATTCCCCCCTAATCCCATCCCATTAACCTCTAATAGTTCACCTTACATTCTGCAATCCCCTCTTGGACCATCCCACTAATCTCTACTAGTCCATTCTATGTTCCATTATCGCATTCGACTCCCATCCCATTGTACCCTCTATTATTTCACCATATGTTCCATTATCCCCTCTTGGTCTTGTCTCTTTATCCCTTCTATTCTATAGCACCTCCATCCAAATTTTATCCTATACACATGTATTGTTACAAGAAATATTTCAATCCACTCATCATTGACCAAAGTTGTCTTCTCCATTACCACTTCACACCTCAAAAACCAACTTCATGTGTTATAGTAAAACCATAGACATTTCCTAATTCATTGTATATTCCATTATCTCTTTGAAAGCTTCTAGTAACATAGTAATTCTCAATTCATTTATGCAAACTTCATTGTGGCATTATCACTATATTGACATCATGCCCTCATTAACATTACTTCATCAACATATGCAATTTGAATCTCAACGAGCACTTAACTTGGGCATTTGCAAGAGTTTGGACTATCCCAGTGGAATTAGTGCTTTCACCATTCTATGATCTATAAGCACTATACTATAGTCTCAACTGAGGCCAACCATAATTTACTCTTTCATGCAAGGTCACTACCACCAATAGGGATTGTACTGTTTCATAGACTTCCATAACTTCCTAAAGTTTTCTCAAAACTGTGTTCCAAGTTCTTTCAACTATCATTGACCTTTACCTTGTATTGATTTTTGTTATCAGTGTCACCATTCTTGACTAGCTTCCTTCAAAATGTTTTGCACTCATGATCCATGAATTTTCTACATTTTTATCTATGAAGTTGTTGCACTTTTACATTTTTAATTCCTATTGTAGTTGCCCTCCATTCTCACCATGGATCTGTAGGTAGTTTGGCTTTGGAACTTGGGGATGAAGGTAAAATAATAGGGATATTTAGGGTATGCATTAATTATGTTAGACAATTGATGTTATACATTATGAACTTATGGACTATGTGTGTGTTTGTACATACTCGTTACTAGGATGCAAGCTATGGGAATATTTGTGCTATGGAAGTGCTTTGGTTATCTTTAGGATTTTCACATGATTTTGACATATTATTATCATGATGATATGATATTATGATTTCAGTTTTGATTATATTTATTATCGTGAAGAGATATTGACTTGTGTTCAAGTTTTGTTGTTGCAAATGGAACATGGACTTTTGTTTGTACTTTTGTGAGCATGGCATGTATATTGTTATGTTATTATTATTATGCAGAAATTTATTGGATAGCTAGGTGATGTAGTATTATGTTGTTAGGATAGGTGGAAAGAGTGGCATCATAGCATTGGACATATGGGGGACATATCGGAATGAGATATAATTTTCAGGGTTTATTTCCTAGTGCTTTGACCATTATGAATATTTTATCTAACTTGTATGCTTGAGTGAACAGGTACTAGGCTATGTCACCACCTGCATTGGAAGGTATGAGTGTGCCTTGAAACCCAATGGATGAGTTGATCAGAGATATCACTTTGTGCCCTACTCTAGTGATCATCCTCAAAGAGAATGAGTATCTGGTTGATACCTTGTCAGTATTGTTAGTGGTCAGTCAGTGTTGCTTGATTTTTTTCCTTTTGACCCTAGATATTGGTCAGGTAATTGTTTTGGGCATTTGGTCCTATTTAATTTAATTTGTTTGATAAATGTCATTGGTTGTTCTATGCATTAAAATAAATTATTAAGTAAAAAGGTATACCTTTGATAAATAAATAATTATATGTTTATAATAATAGTTAATTAAAAAATAAATTTATAATCTAATATTAAAATGAATAAATGGTAATAACAAGGAAAATAAATAATAATATGATAAATAAATAAAAAGGTTACAAGGTTGGAGTAAATAATTAATAATGATGGGTAATAAATGTCGGTAAACAGTTTTACTGTTTGCGTGAAATTGGGTATCAATTTTATTCACCCAAATTATAAATTATAAATATATATTTTTTAATTAATTTAAAAATTAATTATGGTGTTGTGTCGGGAAGGTTAATTTAATAGATCAAAAGGCTAATTATAATTATTTTATAGTTGGTTGGTCTTCCCGTGCAATGAACAACCTTCTTCTTCTTGTAAATATTTTGCTTTTGGAGGATTTTTACGGGGGTTGGTTTGGAAGGAGAAAGTTGGCTGTCAAAATTCTCTTTTATTGTTGTTTTCATTGAGCATTGGGGGTTTTTTAGAATTTTGGATTGAGGAATCGAGAAGTTAAAATTGTAGAGAAATTTTGGGCTCGACATCAAATTCCTGTCCTACCAAGGGTCGGATCTAGGTTGGATTCCAATCTTCTATTTACTTTCTTTTCTAAATGTGCAATCAATGGATTGATTTCTCTCTCTATTTTTGAAAATAGATGTTTTGATTTATTCTATTCTACTTGGAAATGAGATATTTATCTCTTTATTCCTGCATAAAACAATCAATAAATGTATTTGTACGTAACCTACAATTATTACATTCCATGACATCCATTTACACTTCCCAATTACATTTCCTAAAAGTTTCAACAAATTTATTTTGTGTATATCTTGCAACCTTTGCACTCCATGAATTGACATCTCCTTGAGGCATTCTGTCAAAGAACCTAGGCGCCTTCTCTATGCCGCCAATTCTTGCGTACATGTCTTTCAGGGCAATTTTAACAATAAAATCTGATATACATTCACATGCACAACCATATTCGGTGGGATTTGGCATTACACTAGCCAATCTCTTTTGCTTGAAAGTCTCTAAATCCTTTTCAACGAATCCAATTTGCACGCCTCATGCTACCATTTCATTTCATGAGATGAGATCTCTTCGAGGCTCTTTTTTCCAAATAATTCCATGTCTGGTCTAAGCTTTGGTGCATAACCCATCTTGGTTGGGCGTTCCATGTGCCCTAGTTTTCTATTGGTGCCATTGGTGTAATTGTTGCGTGTGTTTGGGGATTTAGCTTATGCAATTTAAATTTGGTGCCTTATATTATAAACTGCATTTGGTATTTTCTTTTTATGTTTTCACTTTCATCGATAATAACATACATATTATGCTTCATTCTTATCGATGATATGTTATTTATTGAATGGATTTAGATAAAACAATTTCATTATATATATATATATTTTTTTTATTTCTTTTTTATGGATAAGAAAATATGTGTGTGTATGTATCATATTATATGATAGTAAATAATAAAATATTGGCTTGTTGGTATGTGAAATATTATATGATAAATGAAGTAATAAAATATACAGAATTTTAATTTGATAGTTAGTAAATTGAGTATTTAATTTGCTACAAAAAAGTGAATTGGGTAAATAATTAAAGTGAAAAGATTTATTTCATAAATAGATAGGTTATTTAATTTAATTTTTTTTGATTAAATCACAACTGATCTAGATTTGTCTCTGATAATTAATTAGGGGATGAATGTTGATTATTCCTATAATTATTTAATAGTTGATTAGTAAAAATTGCCATGTAAATTAGTTAATTAGAATATTGTTACTATAGTTATTTTCAAATATAATTATTGGGGTAAATAATATTTTAATTAAATTATGTGGTTAAGTGGAAATGAGTGATTGAAATAATGTCATATTATTGGGAATATTTTTATGATTATTATGTTATGGTTAATTGTTTGTAATAAACAAAGTGTATTGATTATTGGTTTAAGTGTTATGTAATTGTTTAAGATGGATGGCATTTGTGGGAAGTATGTTGGGAACTGTATCTAAAATGTTTGCTTCTAGAGGCCTAGAGGGAGTATATTTATATGTATGGTCCTTATGATTGTTTTACTTTGGAAGTGGTTTGGCAATGTTCTAGGTTATGTGCTTTGTGTGAAATGTAAATCCTGAGGATTTTTCTCTTCTATCTTTGTATGGATTCATGTGTATATGATAAGTGTGCAAGATGGTCAATACCTTGCTTGATGTGTAGGGTTTACTAGTTGCAAGTAGGGGGAGTGGATCTCAATGGGGGTAGGGGATCGGGAGAGGCTGCTAGGATAACTTAGGATGGGGGTTGGGGCCTAGGAAGATCTACCAGGACAACCCATATCAAACTATGTGATGACACTCCTCCCTATTGTAGTCTAGCATTCCCTAGTTGTATTTCCTTTTTTTGTGTGAGTACCTCTGGAAGTGAAGTAAGTGTTGTAAGTGATGTTGGTGTTGATAGTAGTGTTGTGTCGAATTTATGTATAGCCCTTGTTTATGTTAGCATGTTACTTTCCTAACTGTCTATGGGATGTGGGACCTTGTGTTATCTCCTACCACAAGGGTGGACCTCAGGGTTCCACATGGTCGGGAGGTTGGTGTTTTTTCTCCTTTGGGTATTCCTACTACATGTTCATGAGCATGGTGATTATTCATTATTTGTGGACTCCAGTTCCTATTCTAGTTCAAGAAGGAAACCTTTCATGCATTTGTATATTGTATTGTTTATCAGTTTTTATCTCTTAATGTAATTTGATGTAATCTTCTAACATGTGCTAGAGGAAGCAATGTTGTAAAAATTGTAATGGTGCAACAATTATTGAAGATTTCATCTTGTAAAAAGTATTGTAAAGTAATGCATCTTTCATATGATAGTTAGTTTGAAATAATTTTAATGTTGATTATCAGTCATCATGTTATGGAGGTAAGTAATGTAGAATCATTTAATGTGGTTCTTTAAAATGAACCTTAAATATTAGATCGATTATGTAATCTTTATTTTTGAGTAGTGTAGTCGAGGAAACTTAGAGGACCTAGGTTTAGATTATTATGTTATGTTATGTAATTTTTATATTTTCTTTTTAAAAAAAATTGTTCCTTTAATTTGACATAGTTAGTGTTGTCCTCTGGCCTTCCTTGGTGGGGGTGTTACACTTGGTATCAAAGCCAGTGGTGCAATGCTGGGATCTCTGGTTAATGTTGCCACCCATGTCTATTTATAGTAACTTTTCCTATGCTTGTGTTCTCAGATGTCTGATGTGTGGCTAGAAGGTCATAGGGACCCTTGTGTTAGATACCATATTTTAATATAAACACCGAGTTGAGATGTTAGATATAGGATTAAATGCCTTGTGTATTCTCTTATTGTATGTGATCCCTTGGATGCATGTAATTTTTTATTCTCCTTGTGTGGCCTTGATTTATTTTCATGATTTCTAGTTCCTTAAAAGTGAAAATTTAGTTTTGGAATGTATGTTATGTGGTTTTAAAATAAATTCATGCGCTAAGTGTGTCATCCCTTCACATGTGTTCATGGTTGGTAGCAGTGTCTACATCCATATCTGATTCAATGCATTTTCATAATGTTAAGAATATATTGCATGCAAAAGGGTTGCTAGAAGCGACTAAGGAAAAGTATGTAGGTAGTTTATAAATGACTTATTTTCTATCTTTTGTGATTGCTATAATGCATGCAAAGTGATGTAATGGAATCCTAATCTTGTGTTTAGTTATGTTTAGAAATGGAGAACCTATTAGGGTTAGAAGGAAGATATCTAACAAGTTAAATATAGATTTGAAGAATAAAACAAAGAAATAAACACACACAAAAAATTATAGTAGAGACAAGACAACACAAAGAATTTAACATGGTTCACCCAATTTTGGGCTACATCCACAAAACTACAGACATCCAATGATTTATTATCTAGTGCAAAACATATTACAATATTATGAATAATGTCATACTACAACTCCCCATCCCAGCTACTTATAACAAGCTTTTAGAAGCTTTTAGACATTAGAGTTTACAAAGTCAGATTTTTTATTTTTTGGTGAGGATACATGAAAAGTGTATAGTACTAAAGAGTGTACAATATAACATGATCAAGCACCACATACCAAAAATTGCCCACTTGGAGACTAATCAAGATCGACACCAACACAATCTCCCACTTGGAGACATATCCTAGATGGCATCGTTGCACTTACAACTCCCACTGGAAATAAGCACCTTGGACCTTGTTGCTTTGTTATACTTTTAACCATGAAGACCAACCAAAGTTGAAGAGGAGCTCAGCTTCTCCCTTGTCACTTCCTTTTTAAACATATCTACTAATTTGGCATCTATATGTATATTTTGTAGCATTAGTTGTCCATCCAAGATCACCTGCATGCAAATGGATACCTGTCACATGCAAAAGACATGCAAAACCAGAGAAGATCTGTAAACCTCAAAGTGTGAAATGCATTATCAGAATCTCTGTTATTACAAAGAGATCAATCCTTATGAAGGAGATCAAGAAACCTTAAAGGGGAAACCCTAAATGAAACCCTAGTGTGCACACTTAATAATTAATAAATAATTATTAATGCGCCTAAGTTTAGCTTAAGCAACTAGAGGAATAAGTGACTTAATTAATTAACCAGTATAATGTAATTAATTTAGCGTAATAAATTATTACTCTAACACCCCCCCTTAAGATGAACTTAGGAAGAAGCTAAAACACTAGAATAAGATGCATGTAAGAAAAGATGGGTCCCGACAACTAGGCCTGATCAGGTACCCATTTACAAATGCAAGAAAGAGGTAGAGGAGGAAAACCCAGTGGGACAAAACCCCCCTACAATGATATGACATGCTGCAAAGAAGCACTGGAAGAACACTGTAGAGTAACACTAGAACCACAATCTAGCAAGCAAGGAAAGATACTTTTGTCTACACGAAACCATATCGGAGTCATAATGATGCAACAATAGACCCGATGTCATGGAACACTCGAAAACTCCAAACAGGAACAACTCTAGAATCTATGAAGCAGCAGTCGATTATTAAATGATGTATCACTAAAAATGAAGTGCAAAGATGCAAGATGCACTCTCCCAACTGCCAAAAAATTCAGGTAATCTCCAAAACACCCATCGGGCCAAATCTGGATTAATGAAAAACCTGGGATAGATACAAAAAAAAGTGCATGGACAGCAACATAGATCTCCTCAATACCTTTCCAACGCCGCAAAGATAGCGAAAAACGAAGATCGTGGCAAAGAGTTATGAGCTTGGAAGCATAAAAAGTACATCTGACTTTAAACAGCAATAAATACAGTAAAATAAATAGCACCACAGGATAGTGCTCGGAGCTAGCTTTCCGGTGATATCTCGTTTGCCCGATTTCGATACCGTATGCCCAAGTTATGCCAAAAACAAAAAAACTGCTCTTTTAAGGCAAATAAGGGTTAGGGTGACAAACTGCCGTACAACCGATGACGTCATGCTGATGTCAGCACTTCACTGCAAAAAATTTGACGGCCATCTGGCCGTCGACGCAAAAAATCGGCCCCCCTGCAAAAAAGTTTTGGGCCCCTGGTCGCCATATGACCGTGGGCGTAGGGCAGGGGGCTGAGCAGAGCCCTTGGTTCTCCACAGGACCGCGCGGGTGCTTTGAGGCCGGTCGGAGGCTGGGCGCATAGCGCTCGGTCCCCCATGTGACTGTGGCTTGGCTGCATAGAGCCCGTGGGGGCTGGTCTAGCCGGCGGAGCCACTAGCGGCAGTGGCGCGTGGGTGGCGCCCGGGTGGCCGCCGGGTGGCGGGCCGGTGGTGGCTTTCGTTCTAAACTAGGAGCGTTGGCGCAGAACTCGAGAAAGGTCATTTTCTCAATTTTTGTGTAGTTTTCGACCTCGGAATGCGTGCTGGGGAGGCCGTACGGCATCCATGGTAAAAAATTTTTGCCTCCCAGATCAAGATCACCAAAATCAACCAAACGACAGGCGTTCCTAGGGTTTTGAGGCGCTGCGAACGCGATGGCGACGTCCGTTTGAGCCTATAGTGTGCCAAAAAATCAGCTACCCCCAGATCTTGTAGAAAAGATGCCTGTGGAAACCCTTGCACTTGAAACTCACTGAGAAGCCATATCTTCAGATCACGAACAGGTAGCGACAGGTCTGGAGCTCTGATACCATGTTAGAATCCAAGATCACCTGCATGCAAATGGATACCTCTCACATGCAAAAGACATGCAAAACCAGAGAAGATCTGTAAACCTCAAAGTGTGAAATGCATTATCAGAATCTCTGTTATTACAAAGAGATCAATCCTTATGATGGAGATCAAGAAACCCTAAAGGGGAAACCCTAAATGAAACCCTAGTGTGCACACTTAATAATTAATAAATAATTATTAATGCGCCTAAGTTTAGCTTAAGCAACTAGAGGAATAAGTGACTTAATTAATTAACCAGTATGATGTAATTAATTAAGCGTGATAAATTATTACTCTAACACAACATTGACTGAATGAAAAGATATCTTAGTTGTATGTGTTTGGTCTTAGAGTGCAAGGAAAAATTCTTTGTAAGATGTATAGAACTCTAGATGTCTATAAACAAGTGATTTTCAGCCTATTATTTGCCCAAATCTTCCATGAAAAATTGCAGCCATATCATCTCCTTTGTTGCTTATGTTGCAGCAACATACTTTGCCTCCATGGTAGATAAATCAACCACCTTTTGCAATCAAGAAATCCAACTCAGTGTTGTCCCACCAGCTGTAAATACATAACCTGTGGTACTCCACTTGGTATCTATATCCCCTACCAAATATAAGTCAACACAACCTTTTAAATTTATATTAGAGCCCCCAAAACATAAAAATTTATTGGATGTACCTCTCAAGTACCTGAGAATCCATTTTATCACATTCCAATGCTCAACTCTAGGATGACTCATATACCTGCTAACAACTCTTATGGCATGTGCAATATTCGGTCTCGTGCATACCATGGCATACATTTAACTGCCTATAGCTGAAGCATATGGTACCTTGGACATTTTTTCTTCCTCCTCTTGTGTCTTTGGACACATATCCTTAGTCAATTTGACATGACTGGGCAAAGGTGTGCTGACATCTTTTGCATTCTCCATATGAAATCGTTGCAACACCTTTTTAACATAATCAGCCTAAGATAGAAACAATTTTTTATTTTTCCTATCTCTTGTAATCTTCATATCGAGGATTTGTGTTTTTGCCCCCAAATCCTTCATATAAAATGAATTTGCTAACTGTTGTTTTAACTCCTTTATGTGATCCATGTTAGACCCTGATACAAACATATCATCAACATATAAACATAAAATAATCTAGCTATCTTTGGCTAACCTCTTAAATTAAACACAATGTTTTGAATTACACCTGTTTGTAGCCTTGCTCAATCATAAAACTATCAAATTTAATATACCATTGGCGAGGTGGTTGCTTCAAGACAAATAAATTTTTCTTCAATCTGCACACTAGTTTCTCCTTACCTTTCATCTCAAATCCTTGTGGTTGTTCCATATATATTTCCTCTTCCAAATCACCATGGAGAAAGGTTGTTTTAACATAAAGTTGTTCTAAGTGCAAATCTTCAGCAACCACAATACTTAAAACAATACGAATAGAAGTAATTTTAACAACTGCAAAAAATATTTCATCAAAATCAATACCCTTTTCTGTGCAAATATTTTTACTACTAATCCGGCTTTAAATATTTTCTTTCCTCTATGCTCCTCTTTTAGCCTATAAACCCATTTTTTTGGTAAAGCCTTTTTACTTGCAGGCAACTTGCATAATTCCCAAGTCTGATTTTTCAACAAGGAGTTCATTTCTTCTTCTATTCCATGCTCCCACTGAACCTTGGTATTCACCTGCATAGCTTCATAATAACATTTCGGTTCACCAGCATTAGTTAATAAAATAGAATACAAAGAGAGAGAAAATATTTTCAGAGGTCTACTTATCCTTGAAGGTTGTCTAAAATTCACTAGATTTTGTGGTATTTGTTGCTGCGGAGCATGAGGAATCATTGGAGCATCATTATTTGGAGTATCATCCATCATTGCATAATCATTTTGTTTCTTCTCATGCTAATGCAATTGATCTTTGTACAACACTTTCTCATTGAATATGACATCCTTGCTTCTCACAATTTTTTTATTTTCAAAATCCCAAAGCCTATAACCAAATTCATCAATTCCATATCCAAAAAATATACATTTCTTTGATTTTGCATCAAGCTTGGTTCTATTTTCAGAATATACATGTGCAAATGCTTCACAACCGAAGGTTTTGAGAAAAGAATAACTCACCTTCTTACCTATCCATGCTTCCTCTAGAATACCACAACCCAAAAGATTAGAGGGACCTCTATTAATTAAATAAACAACAATGTTTACAACCTCTACCCACATGTTTAAAGTCAGCCCAACATCCAATCTTGTAGTCCATGCACACTCCATTATTATTCTATTCATGCGCTTAGCCACTCCATTTTCTTATTGAGTCCTTGGAACCATTTTTTGCCTACAAATACCATTAGAGGAACAATAATCTTCAAACTCTTTGCTACAATACTCACCACCATTATCAGATCTGAGACACTTTAACTTTTTACCCATTCGATTCTCAACCAAGCTTATCCATTTTTAAAAGTTTCAAATGCATCAGATTTCTTCCTAAGGAAATATATCCATACATTCCTAGTTGCATCATCAATGAATGTAACATAATAATGAGAGCCACCAAGAGAATATACCTGAGTTGGTCCCCATACATCTGTATGCACAAGCTCCAATTTCTCATCTTTCTTTTGTTTTCCATACACACAACTTTCACATAAATCCATATCGTCACATTTTAGACCTACTAAAAAATTCTTTGAATGAATTAATTTCATACCTTTTGCACTCATATGCCCAAGTCTATTATGCCATAGTGCCGATTCAAAATCCACAACAACTATTTGATTTCCTGCCTATTGAACTACAACAACTATTCCTGAACATTGATTTTTATCTACAATAGCTAAAGTAGAAGGAATAGTATGACCTGTACAAAGATATAAGGTGCCTACTTTCACACCTTTTCCTACCACTAAGGCACCTTTTGTAACCTTCCAATTTTTATCACTAAATGTAGCAACACAACCTTCATCACCTAGTTTCCCTACTGAAATTAAATTTCTTCTTAACTTTAGAACATGCCTTACCTCATGTAGTAGCCAATGATTACCATTCTACAACTTAATATTGATTCTTCCCTTTCCAACAATCTGATAGGGTTTGTTATCTCCCAAATAAACCAACCCAAAATCCCCTTGGACATAATCAAGAAAAAAAATTCTATGGGGTGTAGCATGAAATGAATCCCTTGAATCTAACACCCAAGAATCATCAACATTGTCAAGGGAAAGAATTAAAGCATCCTCATCAGATTTATTACTTACCACATTTTCCTCTTTATTTCCTTCCTTTTTGTCTCTTTTTTTTTTTTTTTGAGACCAAAAATATTTCTTTAAATGACCCAGCTTACCACAGTACCAACAATTCCTCTTGTCTCTAAATTGGGACCTTCTGTCCTTTGATTTTCCTCATGACTTCCCATGACTTCCAGAATTTTTTCCTCTCTCCTTTGTTCTGCCCTTGCTTTATGTATTCAAAATACTACCTAATGTGGATGTTCCACCTGAGCTTTTCCTACAAATTTCCTTGCTCAAAATAACACCAACAACGTCATCAAATTTGAATGTATTCGAACTAGAAAATAGAATTGCTAACATCCATTACCAAGCTATTCTAGCTTTTAGGAAAAGAGCACAGAACCAAAAGAGCCCTAAATTCTTCATCAAAGTTTACATTTATAGAAGTTAATTGGTTGGTAACCATATTGAACTCATTTAAATTATCAGCAACTGACCCACCTTCTACCATTTCATATTAAATAAACGCTACATAAGAAATACCTTATTCAAAGCGAAAGTCTTTTCATATAAATTTGCTAGGGTTTCCATCAACTCTTGAGTTGTCTTTGCTTTTGTAATATTGAATGCCACTGATTTTTCCAGGCATAAAAAAATATTACCAAGTGCCTTTCTATCCAAAATATCCCAGTTCTCATCAAACATCGCTGGCGTTTCTTGGTTTTCCCTTCTAATAGAGGCAATCCTCCATCTGCATCTTCCATAACTGATTTTTCTTCCCATTTAACTTCTCAACCTTCAACTTATCCTCGTCTGTCATTTCTCCCACTCAACTATGAGACTTCCACTCAACCATGAGACCTTCTTACAGATGATAACCGAACACAACCTGGCTTTGATACCACTTGTTAGGCTTAGAATTTAGATATCTAACAAGTTAAATGCAGATTTGAACAATAAAATAGAGAAATAAAACACAAAAAAAATTATAGTAGAAACAAGACATCACAAAGAATTTAACGTGGTTCACCCAATCTAGGCTACATCCACAAAACCACAACCACCCAACGATTTTATTATCCAATGCAAAACATATTACAATATTACGAATAATGTCATACTACAACTCCCCATCCCAACCGGTTATAAAAATCTTTTACAATCTTCCAGAAATTAGGGTTTACAAAGTCAACTTTTTTATTTTTCAGTGACAAAGTGAAAAAAGGTGAAAAAAAAAATTCTCAAGGGCTACCACCCCTGAACCCCCACCCACGGCCTAGCCCAGCCCCAGACCCTAACAAGGATACATGAAGAGTTTATAGTACTAAAGAGTATATAGTATAGAATGATTATTCACCACATACCAACAAAACCTACCTGTGGGTGGTAATTAAGATTTGGGTAGAAAGTGTGACTTAATTTTTCTTTATATAGATGCTTTGTTTGGAAATGTTGTGTTTGTAAGTTGCTTGCATCGAATTGAATTATCTTGTTTCCTCTTTCCCTTAACCCACATATAGTTAATAAAGAGAATTAGTCTTAAACCACATTATAATAGAAAATAATTTAGGCCTTAAACTTGTATGCTTAAACCTTGAATGCAAATCAAAGAAATTATGTTTGAAATTACTTGAGTGACAGATCTTATGTTCTCTTGAAACTGCACTCCTTACTTTTGGTTTATGCATAAAAGATAGATTATGAATGAGACTGAGTGTAGTTGTTGGGTATTTAATCTATGCATTTGGAAGTAAATTTATGTGATTAATTTTTGCATTACATGATGTGATATATTTTTATTGGAAAAGGATTCTTTTGTGGAATAAATAAGATGCTAGTGCATAGAACTAGGTTTCTATTTTGAGAAATTATGATGACTATATTGGTATTTGAACATCTTGTTTGTTATTTGTAACTAAAACCTATGATATAATGTCTTTCTCCTTTCTTACTATTATATAAATAGAAAATATTTATGCATTGGATGCCTTGCATGTTGAATTGTTATGAGGGGGTAACATGTGAAGTAATTAAACTTGGGTATGGAATAGGGATGTTTGAGTAGGCATAATCATTGTGTAAGGATTTAGTGTTACTTGCACTAGCTTGGGATGAAGTTCGAGAGAATGCGGGATTGTGTTTTGGAAACAAATATGGGAGTCCTCTCGTTCTGTTAAAATTATATAATCTTTGATAAAGTAAGAGTTGTTTGTGTTTAGGAAAGACATACTTGAAGTATTAAGAGTTAAGTAGAGGATCATTATTTTTCTTTTTTGAATATGAAACTTGTGTATAATTTGTTGAACTCTGGATGCATGAATGTTGATGTGAAAGTATTAATGATTCTTGGATGCATTTAGAAATTCATGGTGCTTATGTAAAATTCTTATTGGGTGGAAGAAAATTTAGTTTGCATATGCATATGTTATGAGGATAGAATGTTATACCAAATGAATAAAAGTGAATATGAATTTTTTAAGTGGAGTTGTAAGTGATCACGATGATCATGACATTGACATTTAGTATCATGTGATATATGGAAAAGAGTAGAGTGAAATAAAAATTGATAAAGGGTTATGGATAATATGTAATAATATGATTTTGGAAATAGAATCACATTGGTTATGGAAATAAATGTACTTATGGTATGTGATCCTTGAGAATTAATGGAATTGATTATGTAAATGTAGCCCCCCTATAATGTGAGAAGCCAGTAACTATTCATTGGTTGAGTGTTGTGAATACCCCATACTTTCTTTGTGTGTCATGGGATGGCGATACTATGTACCCATCCATGGGGAATATGTTCTATTTTAGGCATGGGATTAACCATACCATTATGTGTGCTTGTATGATTGTTACTTGATGAAGGGCCAAACGACAGGTGGTTAAAATTTATATATATAAGAGTAGCCAAAAGTTAGTTTCATAGATTCTTTTCTTTTGGTTCTCTAGTCCTTTAGTTTGTGAAGGGGTAGTAGCAGCCACAAATTTCTTTGGGTGGGGTGTGAAACGTATGCATATTGTGGTGCAGAGCAATCTCATCTCAACTGATCACAAGGAAAGTACTCACTACTTCCCCTTTTGATGGGTCAGGGTACTTGATCCATATGTGCTAGCTTAATCCCCATAATTCTTGAGAATATTGATGGTATTTCTTGGATGATCATCTACCTTGTCTCCATGAAATGTATGTTATTCCACATGAGTTGTCAATTAAAGGCTAGGGTCTAGGGTGAGAGGGACCTGCATGGACAACCCAATTGGAACTATGTGATGACATCTGTTGCCACTTGGGGGCCAGGGTCTAAGGCAAGAGGGATTTCCAGGACAACCCAACTGGGGCCATGTGCACCATGTATATGTATATTTTGAGGTCCAACATGTGGAGGGAGGTTTGTTAGCCATGCTGAGATAGATTCCCTATTTGCACATGTTCTGACATGATGCAATAGGTACGATGCCACACCCCACTGATGTTTTGACATAGTGTTGGTGATGATGTTATGTTGCTGATGGTAATGAGCTAGGATAAAGGACACGATGCCACATGCATAGACGCATGAAGGTGCACTATGAGATTGTGTTATGATAACCTACTTGTGTGATGAGCATAATGGGGCCTCATACAATTGTAGAGGGATACTCATGTTTTATTTCAACAATGTTTGGGTTGGTTAGCATATGGGTATGTCCTATCCATGTATACTTCTAGCTATGACAAGTACCTATGTGTTCCTTCTCCATGAGGTATCACTATATAGGTTGTGTTTTGCATGTGCCTACATCCATGGAGCCATAAACACACTACCATGCGACATAAAACTAGTATGTACCTTTTAAAAAATTGGTATGACCATGTCGCACTAAGATGCAATGCGAGATGGGGGTCGAGGTGCACATCCCATGCGAGCAACCAAGGAGTGCATGGGCCACTTGGCTATTCCATGTCATGTAATGATGAGATGTAGGGTGTAGCTAAGGAGTACACGTTGAGCCATGTGGATAGCATGCTCACTTTGCACCATATGAGGGCTATTGCTATGGCCTGATTTTTTTCCCTCCTTCCTCTTTTGGTGGCTAGTATCTAGTCACATAGTGTTGTACAGTGTAATTTTGAAGATTGTGTATTTTCTTTATGGTATTGATGATTCTCTATTGACTGTGAAGGCCAACATTTTGTTTATGTTTGATTGTGATGGTTTAGCCACACCTTCTAATATGATTTACATGTAGCCCTCATGGTTACTAAACCACCAAAAATATATGCTCTTAGGGAAAGAGGATTCTCCAAGTAGGCTCCTAGGGTTTTTCACCTAGCAGCTAGGTTAGGAAATGGCTCTCTTTCAAACTAAGCATATATTCTTGATGAGTTTGTTCAAAGATAGGGGTTGTGTTGTGTGCGATTGAGTGTGTCTAAGTGTTGAAATGTAATGAAATGACCTATCTATTAAATTTAAACTAAAACAAATACAAGACTATGCAAACTAAACTAGAATGACCTAAAATGCATGCCATCTGTAAAGAAACTGGAAGAGACAAAAATGGTGCACCTAGAAACCAGAGATTGAAGAAGAGGAGCCTTAGAATCTTCTAGAATATACTGAAAATGCTCATAGGGACACTTATGTGACAATGGGCAACCTACTCCTCCTATTGGTAAACTTTGTCAAAACGGGTATCCAAAAACATAGAAACCACTTTTCAAGCCTGTTATAGAGACTACTTCACCAATGATGGTGACATAGTCCTCCTAGAGCTTTCGAGAGTTTCAAGGTTGGAATCTATAGGTGCCCACTTGTACTTTTGTTTCTAATAGAGACTCATGTCTCAATATTCAGAAAATGACCTACAAGTTGTCTTTTGGCTCCTTCTTAGGGTTTGTTGACTTGGTTGATGTGGATGGAATGATGGCACCTTTTTCAACACTTTTCTCCTTGACCTATCTGCATACAAACCTGCAAGGAACACATGCAAAGTGAAGGAAAGGGTTAGGGTTAGAGAATAGGGGTTTTCCTTAGTCAAACCCCTTGTTGAAAATCAAACCCAAATGAAATGAAATGTAAAAGGAAAGGTGAATGAACAACATGAAAATGTAAACACTCACAAAACCCTTCAGGAAATCTGAAGATGTGCAAGAACCAACTCCAATGGATGATGTCTAGAATGCTTAGTTCTTCAATGCTTGATGCTTGCTTGAGAAGATAAAATGCTTGAGTGCTTGTGAAGATGAAAGATGCTAGGGGGTAAAATGAGATGAAAATACTTATTTATACAAGCTATGCCCTAATTCCCTGAAAATAACACATGAAAAGATGACCTTAGGGTTTTAGAGGCAAATTCCCATTAGAATTTTATGCCAAAAGGGACTAGGTCACCCAAGGTGGTGACCTAGTCCACTTGGAAAAATTCAAGTGGTGGTCGAGAATTAAGAGATGTTAAATGATGATTAATGGGTTTGTCTCCCAAAACACACTTAGGTCGGGCCTAAAAGTACATTAAGGGGGTTAATTTGTCATAATAAAAGGGTGAATTTAGTGATGACAAGCCTAGGAAAGTGTGAAGATGTGTTAAAACACCTTCAAAAACTTTGGGACAAGACTTGGAAAGGGGTAAAATGGAGTTGTTTAGGTGAATTAAGTTGAAAGGATCTTAGAAAAGTTATAAGATGTGTTACAACAGTTCACAACACCTTCGTAAAACACAGTTAGCTTGTTGTTTATTTTCAAGCATTCAAGGCCTAATGTGAATGTGTTGGCCACATTACAACATTAGATCAAAGAAAAACCAGGCCAAAATCTAAGCGAAAAGGCCCAAATGAGTGAAAAGGTGTCAAGGCTAGACTTTTTGGTGACACATTTAGCCCCCACATTAGTGAGAGGATGAACTTGCTTCAAACTCACACTAAAGTAGCCAAGTCTTGCATATTGAGAGGGATCAAGGTATTCATGCTAGTAAGATGAGATGACTTCAATCAAGAGGGATGATCAATCCCCCAGGATCAAGATCTCATGGCAAACCAAACATAAGCACAAGAGATCACACAAGAGAGTGATGTGAAGGAGTGAAGAGAGAGTGAAATTCGGATCAAGCTTCAGCCATTTGTCTAGCTAGTTATGGATCATATCTAGGTTGTTTGTGTGAAAATATGTGTAATAACTATGGGGAAATGAGAATATTGGTTTTTTTTTGGGTGAGAAGGCCCAAAAGGTGAGAAACATACACTTAGACGGTATGCACTCACACACTCAAAGGTGGCTATGGGGAAAGTCATTTCGCTAGTTGGGCTTCCCACTCAACGATACCAAAGTTATACCTCCTAATAACTTTGGTAAGGTGCCAGAAAAGATAAGGGTTGACTTTTATGAGACAAGAAAATTTGTGTATGCTTGGAGATCATAAACAAGTGCAAGATGGCACCACATGCATGCAAGTTGTGTTATGTAAGGTGGCCATGTATGCAAAATGCAAGAAAATGCAAAATGAGTTTTCGATGGAGTATTGTTTAGTTCATGTGAGGTATTTAACTTAGGGAAAATTGTGTCTAATGTCTCCAAGAGAGGGCCAATTAAAGAATAGAAAATTCAAAACTTAAGGGATGTAGTGCGTCGCATCAGGCCACTAAGAGGAATGTAATATGCTAAGATAAGTCACTTTCATGAAGGACATTACACCCAATGTCATCCACAAAGTAGTAAATGCATCATATAAAGTAACAAGGTTGCACTAGGAACCAAGGGAAAATAAAATAAAATGTAAAATGAATAATGCCAATGTATGCCCCCACTTTAAAGGAATTGCTACACACTGTTTTGTGAGCAATTACTTTAAAGTAGAGAAATGAAAAATGAAAAAAGAAAAAAGGAAAAGACATGAGAGCCAATTTGGAAAGCCCTATGCCAAGTCATATGTTTCCAAGGGAGGATGCATCATGTAAAAGAAAAATAAAGAAAGAAAAGAGAAAAGGGGATTGCCCCCAAAATAGAAAAACACAAAACACATAAGGGAAGTATGTTCATTGCTGCAATGTTTGTATAGAGAGTGTGGAAATATCATCATCTCCCCAAATACAAAGAACTAGAAGAAGGACATAGTGTGATATAAGAGGGATTCGCTACACACGGGTCTCTTTATTCTCAAGAGATCACCAGAGAATGAACTGCTCTTATACACCTCAACTTAAATGAATCGATAGAACTATGAAGAAAAGCAGGAAAGTAATCTCAGACCTTGAGAGAGAAAGACTTCAAGATTTCCACCTTTGGCTGAGGATCTCTTAGCCAAAAGATATCAACACAGTTTCAGGATGCCAATGTGGCATGTTGTCATCTAAGAGATGCACTCACATCCTAAGCCATGAAGAACTCAAGAGCTCAAGTGGAATGGAGTTGAATCTCACTTCTTGACTTGGGTAAAAATCTTGAAGGACCAGATAATCAATAGAAAGCTATAAATTAAAGGGAAATACAAGAGAACTTGAAACAAGATTACCTTTGTGCATCTGAGTCTTTATTCCAAGCTTCCCTTCGTAACCTGCACACAAAATATCAAGGGGAAAAGGTTGGGGTTGTATAGGGGTCTACCTCAAACAGACCCCCATTTTGGTGTTCCCACCTCCACGGACAACCAAGTTTAGAAAATAGTGTAAAGGAAGTAAATAAAGTGTGTGGGGAAAGAAAAACCTGCTTCAGAGTAGAGCCCGTGCCACAAAGTATTAAATGAGCTAGTGAGAAGGAGTGATAGGAGAGAGAGCATTCCCCACTGGTCAAGACCCTCTTCCAAAGCACACAAGCGCACCACTATGTGCTTGCTTGAGAGCTGGTAGCTGCTTGAGAGATTGTAGCTACTGGAGGGACCTCAGTCCGACATGGCTTCACCTATGAAAGTGTTGTTATCTGAGGATAGAGTTTACCCAAAGCTAGAGAAAGTAGTAAAAATGCTTCAACTGATGACTTCCAACCCCAAAATGAGAGCCAAAAGGGGGTTTTCATGCATGCAAGGGTGACACAAAGTTGTTTCACTTGAGACCTAACCGCTATGACATGTGTCACAAGGGTTAGGGCTCTAGATTTGTTGTTTCAAACTCGAAAAACTACCAAGATGCTAACACACCACGTGGACATCCACGCACCGCATAGGCATCCAAAGCCTAGATTTTTGGGAAACACCTTGTCAGGATTCCGTCACTTCGCCATGTGTCCAGATGGAGTCAGAATCACAAAATTCCAACTCATGGGATTTTTCCATTAGTTTTTCTAAGGTGTCATAAATATTAGGCAAGATGCGAAAATTTGGAATTTCTCTTAGGGGCAATTCTACGATGTTACATTTTGCTCCCACTTTAGTGGGCTTGATTTTGGAAAAAAATAGCCTCACTAAAGTAGATAAGAAAAAATTCACCTGAACTCTAAATTTTACAAAAATGTGTGCCAGAAAGAGGGACCACATAGGTCACCAAGGTCGAGCTAACCATTACTGGGGATTTCCCTAGCTTCTGAGCTCAAAAAACAACAATACCATAGTTGCAAAAAAAAATTCAAAACTGTATCCTGCAAAACTCAAAAATTTTGTCTGTTTTAAAAAATCAGAAGAAAACTATCATGGAGAGAAGAATGATCAAGAAAAATTGGCTGATTCAGAGGAAAAATATAGTCAAGAGGTGACTATATGCCCCCTGCTGAGTTTTCCCCCAGCATGGTGGGGTAAATTCAAAAGAAACCAAGGGGCCACAAACTCTAGGGAAAATGGGCCCCAAGGGGGCCTATATATACCTATGTGGGCCCCTAGAAGAGACATTTTCACTATTCACTAAGAGAAAATTGTTGAATTTTGTGAGAGAAAATTCAAAAAAAATTTGAGTAGGAGAGAGTACGAGGCATTGAGGCTAGAGAATTTATGAGAGGACATCACCAAGGGTCATGAGGTGGACCAAGTAGGCCTCTTAGCCTTGATTTTCATGTATTTTAGCTATTTTTTTGAATTTTTTCACTCGTCGAGGTGTGCAAGCATCCTAAATCTATGCTTGTGTCCTCGATACACAGTGCCATCTATGACATGCACTGGGGTCCCAGATCCGCACTAGTGTCCTCTGAGTGACCATGGCGGTTTGAGACGCATATGCGATGAGCAAACATCTATGCAACATGCATATGTCCTTTTACGTGTTTGCTTACCATGACGATGTTTCTGACTTAGAACTTGTTTACTTTTTGCAAGAGTATCTGGAGATCTAGGAGCATCCCAGAGGGTGAGCATTTTGACTTGTCCACAAGCAGAGGGGTCACCTTTCTTAAGATGAGATCACACACCTGGAGCGGATCGGTCTTTGGCACGTATTCACTATGCCAAAGATGCGATACCACGAGGGGATGCTCACCACTCTGATGCAGTAGTGGGATGCCACTACATCATCTTTCTAGCTTCCATGTAGAGAGATTACTATCACTCTTGAGGACATCTATCGAATCCTCGGGCTACCCATCTGTGAACAGCGGGTGGCCCTAGATGACACCTGATCGGTGCGGGAGCATAGCAAGGGCGTCCTCTACTGCATAGGGAGGAAAAATGGCAGTGAAAAAATTGATCACATCTATACTCACTAGTATGACCAGGTGAGGAACACATCACCATTGTTATACTAGGTGATGGTAGTCACATTCACCTTTCGCATCACCATAGATGGGTGAGGCTCACACCTACACAAGGGCCTCATCCCTATCATCAGAGAGATGGTTGAGCATAGGACTATGTTTTCTTGGGGGCATAGTATGTTGGCACACCTTACTAGGAGCTTGGGTGGTATGTACACTATAAGTACTATAGTCTTACAACATGCACACTTTTGCAGGTGTGGGCTTTCACCCACATCATGTGCACCTGACCAATCGGTTTTCCCCAACAACGGCCATATCAAATCTCAATGGCCCACTGGTATGACATGATAGGTCAGTGGCGTTTTGGGGACCTATAACTTTGGAGGTTGTAGTTTGATACTATTTCCATGGGATAGGTTCACTGGAGACCCTACCAATATTTCAGGTGGGTCAACGACAACAGGTTCCTTAAGAACCTACAACAAGATCATTTTTTTGTTGGTCGCCATGATTATATTATTGTACCTTATTAGTGGAGTCAGTTCATGTGGCAACACAACTGTGTTCAAACCATATCGTCCAACATTCCAACATACACCAGGGCACACCACAGTGTAATGAGGGTAGGTGATCTCCCTCGCTTTTCCATAATAGACATCAACTTCTCATAAAATGATGAGCCTGACCTTGATCTATTGGCCATGGCAGTGGTAGATAATGTCAGGATAGCAGTAGATTTCATGCGTTGGTGGGAGAGGCACTATCCTACTCCAATTTTTGGTGAGGGTGCTCCGAGAGGAGACTCTAGCCCATAAGAGGATATTCCCCACCAACCCTTGTAGGGTAGGAAGAGAGGCCACGAATGGGGCGGTGCAGAAGAGGAGCCAACACAAGAGGAGGAGGAGGTGGCATTTGTGAGGCCGAGGCAGCAGATAGTTTTAGCTCCCCCTGGAACTACCCCTATCTCATGAGTGCCACCAGTCTCAATCATCCCAGTAGCAACCGCATAAGCGTCACCAAGGTCAGCCACCGATACTAATGGTGTAGGCCCTAGCACCAACCCACACCCTGATCCCACAGAGCAGCCAGGGGATCTAGATATACATAGTACATTATTATTATTCTCATACTTTTAATCTTTCTATTTATGTTTATATATGCACATGCCATGCAATACTGATCCTCATTTCTCTCTTTGTGATTACAGAGGATGTGCAGGGATGGACTAGGCTTATAGCTCAATGTATTTCAGAGGTGGCCCATGTCATGTTGATCTAGGGGATAGTCCTTGAGGCCTACTAATTGGTTTTAGCAGGGTGGAATGCCCCCTCTTTTGAGCTGGTAGTGTGTCTAAGGACTACATATGAGGAGTAGGGCACAAAGGTCATATAGCTATCTGCAGAGCTGATGACCACACGAGGACAATGATATTAGCTATCGGGGGAGTTGTAGACAATGCTTGTCGAGTGAGATGCAGAAGTGATGAGGTATGATGCCATTGAGGTGGAACACAAAACCCTTCAGAGTTGTATTGATGAGCTCGACGTGCAACCGACAGCTTTGATCCTGATAGATGTTCAACAGCTACAACAGGAGTTGATCCAGGTGAAGATGGACATTTTTTTGCCGTAGGGGGAGCTTTGATGGATACAGGCAGATTTAACTACATCACACTCATCTTGATCCCAGTTGTAGACCACCATACAACCTCCTCCTAGAGTACCAGATTGGTTACTAGAGCTAGAGGGCTCGAGGAGCCATGCACCATGGGGATAGGAGTCCCTCTTCTATATATCACTTTTGTAGCCAAATATAGACACATATATATATTTGTAGATCTTTTGTATAGACACATATTCAATAGCCACTCATTTTTTATAGCAGTGGCCCAATACATGTACATGACATTAGATTCATACATTAGACATATATATATATATATATATTGGTTTCACTATCATGGATTTGTTTATGTGTACATTTTCCATTTTCATGTATTCTCATGTTATGGATCTCATTTTCTCACATGGATGTAAATTCTTATTAGATGCTAATCATGATTTAATTAAACACGTTTGGTTACATGTTAATTAAATACTATGATGATCTAATTACTTTAAAATATTTAATGTGATGTATGGATATATACCATATTCAGACACACATATGTAAAACATGCACACACACATGGTCACATCATAAAAACAAAAAAAATCATGATGTGAAAATGAGAAAATGTTAACACATGCAGTATTACTACCCTTTAGGGGTAACACCACATGTGACACATTAGGACACTATGCATAGTACCAACCAGGATACATTGCATTAACATGCTCTTTCAAAGGTGTTCCATCCATAGATCATAATCCATAGGCACCCAAACCGTACCCAGAAATCACTATGTAAGGACCTAACCAGTTAGGACTAAACTTCCCTTTCTGATTAGGCGGTGCATTTACATTCCGTTGATTCTCATATAGAACCAACTCTCCTAGCTTGAAGGTCCTAGGAAGCACACCTTAATTATATTTTCTTGATAATGACCGTTGATAAGCTTTAAGATGATCGAGGGCCTATAAACAACGCTCATCGAGCATCTCTAGTTGATGCAAATGGTTAGTTTGATAGGTTTCATCGTCAATCAACCCTCTAAGGGAAATCTGCAAATCTTGAATTTCCAACTCCAAAGGAATGATAGCTTCGGCACCATACACGAGGTTATAAGGCATCATTCCTATCACCGTACAAACACTCGTGTGATAAGCCCACAAAGCATATGTTAATTGAATATGCCAATCGTTGTCATGTTTATTAATTGTTTTACAAAGAATGATTTCAAGTGTTTTATTAGAAGATTTTGCTTGGCCATTGGATTGCGGATAATATGGTGTAGAAAACCTATGTTGAATATGAAATTTGTGCAAGAACTAGTTTACTTCCTTGTTTTTAAATGGTGTACCATTATCAAAAACAAGCGTAGTAGGAAGCCCAAAATGAGAAATGACGTTCAAAATGAAGCCTCAAATAGTTTCAACATTCGTGGATCAGAGTGGAATAGCTTCAACCCATTTTTGCGAAATAATTTATAGCAGTAATGATAAAGGTGTGTCCCTTGGAAGAAGGAGGTGATATTTTTCCAATAATATCCAATCCCCATTTTGTGAAAGGCCAAGGAGAAGTTTGATTCTACAACTTCTGAGTAGGAGCATGGATAAGGCAGCTATGATGTTGAAATTGAAGGAAATTCTTGATAAAATCGAAGGAATCTTGTTACATCATTTGAAAATAGTATCCCATGTGTACCAGTTTCCTCACCAGGGATCTACCATTGAAATATCCACCCCCAATTCCTGCATGGGAATCTTTAAGGGTGAGGGGTATTTCTGCTTTAGTGAGACATCTTAGCAACAAGTCATTATAACCTTTTTAATAAAGAACGTTGGATAAGATGATGTAATGCATTGAAATTTTTCATATATGAGTACGATCATTTTTTGTCGCGTCACCGGGAAAGTTTCCAGTCTTTAAATAGTTGTAGATACTAGAGAACCACTCTCCCGAGTTTGCATGAAAATAAACTAGAGACTCAGGCTCGGGTGGATCAAGAGCTGCCAAGGTTTGCATGACATGAACCACAAAGTGATACTCCTTTATATCCTCTTTTGAAGGTACCAATGAAGCAGCGCTTGCCATGGCATTTGCATGTCTATTTTCTCTCCGATGGATATTGTTTATCGTGAAAGAGGAAAGTTGATTAAGCAAAGAGAAAGCAAGGTCTTGATATCGATACAATTTACTTTTTTTAGCTTGATAGGTTCATGTGATCTAATTCACAATAAATTTAGAGCCACCTAGTATATGAAGATGTTTAATCTTTAACATGATTGTGGCACGCAAACCGGCAACAAGACCTTCGTACTCTACGATATTATTAGTGCAAGGAAAATCTAATCGAAAGGATAGAGGGATCGGTTTGCCTTTGGGGGATATTAGGACCACACCCGCTCTAGAACCAGTCTGACATCTCGATCCATTGAAGTAAATCTTCCATTCGAGGTCATAGTTGATTGTTAAAATATTCTCATCAGGGAATAGATCCAACCCAAGGAAGGAGCGAGATGAGGGAGTGTATGGAAATTGATCAGCAACCACTTGTCCCTTTATCAATTTTTGAGAGACAAGTTTTATATCAAACTGAGAAAGCAACATAACCCACTTTGTTAATCTTCCCGTGAGGTCGGTACTAGAGAAAAAATGTTTTAAAAGATCAGTTTTCACTATGATGTGAGTTTCAACATGGAGGAGGTAGTGCCTCAACTTCTGTTAGTGAATACAAGAGCAAGGCATTGCTTCTCCATGGACAGATAACGGGTTTCATAATCGACGAGGATGCGGCTAATGTAGTAGACCACTCTCTCTCTTCTTGCATCATCATACTAAGCTAGCAAGGTTTCCAAAGCATACAGTGATGCAAAAAGGTAAATCAAAAAAGGGTCTATCTTGCATAGTCGGCATTAATATAGGAGGGTTAGTCAAATTAGCATTGATGGATTCAAAAGCTTTCTGACACTCTTCATCCCATATAAAGTGAACATCCTTTTTTAGTAATCGAGTGAAAGGGAGGGTATAGTCAGTGAACTAAGATATGAATCTACGAATTGTCTTAATCTTCCCCTATAAACTTTGCAACTCAGTGATGTTTCTTGGTGGAGGCATGTTAACAATAGCATCAATATTATTTTTGTCAACTTTGATTCCACAATAAGAGACTATAAACCCAAGAAGCTTGCCAGCATCCATGCTGAAGACACACTTATGGAGATTGAGTCTCATCTTGTAAATTCAAAGCCTTTTGAAGAAAAGACAAAGGTTCTTCACATGATCTTGATGATTTACAAATTTCACCAAGATTTCATCAACATAATCTTATAATATTTTATGAATGAAATCATGGAATATTAGGGTCATTTCTCATTGGTAAGTCACTCTTGCATTGTTTAACCCAAAGGACATGACCACATAGCAGAAAGTACCTAAGGGGTAGAGAAGGCTATCTTGTAGTGATCATCTAGGTTAATATGGATCTAATTATAACCCGAGAAGCCATCCATGAAATATAACAGACATGTGGTCGAGTCCACAATCATATCTATATTAGATAACAAAAATTCATCCTTAAGAGAAGCCTTGTTAAGGTCTCAAAATTCAATGCATTTATGAATACGGCTGTCAAGTTTTCTAACACTAACTATATTTGAAATCCAAGGATAATAGTCAGTAGGATGGATAAAGCATGCTTTCAACAACTTTTCTATTTCGGTCTTGACCATTAAAGCTACCCTAGGATTGATCCTTCAAATTTTTTTCTTAGCGGGCTTGGTGTCGGGGCATAGAATGATATTATGGACCACTATGAATTCATCAATATCGAGCATATCCTCATATGTCCAAGCAAATATATCAAGGTGAGTACGCAAGAGAGTAGAGTTCTCATATGCTTCCTTAGAAGAGAGGCACTTCCCAATCTTGATTACCTTTTCCAAAGATTTAGTATCCATGGGACTTCAACAGTATCTCCTTTAAGAAGAGATTTTTGGTCCTTGAGATGAGATATTAGAATATCATCACTGACATTAGATAGAGGGTCTTCCTCATCAATGCTCAGAATAGATTCTCCAAAGTATGTTTTTTTATGTAAGCAATACGGGAATTGTTTCTTGTGATGATAAGGAGGCAACAAAGAGTAAGCACCTAGAAATTCCCCTAATTCTTCATCCAAAGAGAAGAAATCCATAGGAACTTTTTTGGCTTGTCCTCTTTCTTCTATCAACTCAGGATGGACCAAGCTTAATGTTTGGGATGAAATTATATTAACACTCCACCAAGGTTTTTGTCTAGACTATTCAACAAGGCATCCCAAACCCAAATAGTGTTGTCATTTCTTAAAATAGATAGGGACTTGTATGCCTTTCTTGATACATCAGAGGCCTTATTTCCCATAGCCATATTGAGAAGCAAGTTCATAACCACACCCATAACCAGTTTGTAGAGTATCAAGAGGGGGCGGCTCCACGTAGAGTGACTCATTCCACCAATGTATGTTGAAAGTTTCTATGGGAGTGGTCCCACTTCCCTTACTCGGTTCACAAACATTAACCCCCTTCATGGGAGTTGATTCACTCTCTCGGGGAGGAGTGGTCTCCTAGATAGGATCACAGTTCTCTTCCTCAATAGGAGGGTCACTCATCCTCATGTTAGTAGAACCCAAAAAATATATGTCAGAGGGGTCTTACTTATACTCTACTATGAAGAATTCAAAGAAGTTCAAGGAACCCCAATTTTCACCTAGGAGAGCATTCGATTGATGGGATGAAGGAGATGATGGGGAAGATTTAAGATCTTTTTCTTTAGGTGGTTTGTCTCGATTGATACTCGCTTGGGGGACAAATTCCATAGAGGGTATCAATGAGGAACATGCCATAGCATCAGTGGTTACAGAAGGGAATGCAATTATTGAGAGTGGATGTGGTCAAATTACGACTAGCAATGGCTAGTAAGCAAAAGTGCACAGCCTTTGGATTTTCTTTAACCGTAACCAGCCAATTGTTAGCAACAAACTTTAACGAACAATGTAGGGTAGAAGTTACTGCATCCATATCATGAATCCAAGGTCTCCCTAAAAGAAGATTGTATGGTAACAATCCAGGAATTACATAGACCAACATAGGCAAGGTAACGAGACCCAACTACAAAGGTAGATTTATCGTACCTAGAGCCTGGTTGCTAGCATTATCAAACCCATGAATATACAAGGAAGAAGTTGGTAAAGAAGATGAATCAACTTTAATATTAGGTAGCAGGTCTATACCACAAACATTGAGAGCTGAGCTAGTGTCAATGAGGGTATGCCTAATACCAATTTTGTTAACATTTACTATAATCATCAAAGGTTTTTCTTGTTTCTACACATTCAGAGGCAGGATTTCTTGCGGGTAGAACGTAATATTTGGAAAATCCACTTGAATATGTGCCATCAATGCATCAACGCTTGTAGTCCTAGCAGAGGAAGGCAAGAGAATCTTCTATAAGGATTCCTACATCTCTTGATAAACTAAGGTAGTCTGAAGAAAATCCCAAACCGAGATCTTAGTCAAAGTAACACAAAGTTTCTCAACAAGATCGTAATCATCTGATGCTTTGATCATAGGTTTAGGAGCTGAAGGAAGGTTAGGTTGATATAGTGGTAAAGAAGTAGGATTTTACGTAGGTTGTGATGTAGGAACAAACGCTTGTTGTTATAAGTTTTGTTTATTTCTCCTTGTAGGGTACATATTCCCAACAACATTATAAGAAGTAGAGTCAGTAGCCTTCGCAAATCTTGAATATAAGTTTGATGGATTGCTAAGACATGAAATCCCATAGACAAAATAGTCCTCTCTAGGGAATGGCTCAGTTGGGGTCACATAAATGATGAGTTTCCTAGGGCTCAGAGGAGCCACAAAAACTACTACCACATTTACTGACTCCTCAACTGGCAAGGAAGGAGCTTGTTTAGAAGATTTATAGATAGGGGATAGTGCTTCTAAGAAATCATCTAGAGCATCTTCCAACATATCAAAATCTTTTTCAAAGAAAGAATCCTTATGACTATGCAACATTATAAAAATGGATCCGACGGTTCACGTCAGGTTCACCAAAATGTGATATAAGAGAGATTCACTGCACATGGGTCTCTTTATTCTCAAGAGATCACTAGGGAATGAAATGCCCTTATACACCTCAACTTGAATGAATTTATGGAACTATGAAGACAACCGAGAAAGTAATCTCAGACCTCGAGACAACAAGACTTCAAGATTTCCACCTCCGATTGAGGAGCTCTTGGCCAAATGATGTCAGTGTAGTTTTAGGATGTCAGTGGGGTGCGTTTTCATCTATGAGATGCATTGGTTTCCTAAGCCATGAAGAACTCAAGAGCTCAAGCAGATGGAACTGAATCCCACTTCTTGACTCGGGTCAAAAGCTTGAAGGACCAAATAATCGACTGAAAGCTAGAAATTAAAGGGAAATACAAGAGAAATTGAAACAAGATTACCTTCATGCGTCTAAATCTTTATTCCAAGCTTCCCTTCATAACCTGCACATAAAAGATCAAGGGGAAAAGGTTTGGGTTGTATAGGGGTCTGCCTTAGTCAGACCCTCGTTTTGGTGTTCCCACCTCCATGGACAACCAAGTTTGGAAAAAGTGTAAAGGAAGTAAATAAAGTGCATGGGTAAATAAAAACCTACTTTAGAGTAGAACCTATGCCACATAGTAGTAAATGAGCTAGTGAGAAAGAGTGATAGGAGAGAGAGTGTTACCCATGGGTGCACCGCTATGTGGTTGCTTGAGAGCTTGTAGCTACTAGAGGGACCTCAGTCTGGCATGGCTTCACTTGTGAAAGTGCTGCTATCCCAGGATAGAGTTTACCCAATACTAGAGCAAGTAGTAACAATACTTCAAATGATGACTTCCAACCCCAAAATGAGAGCCAAAAGGGGGTTTTCATGCATGCAAGGGTGGCACAGACTCATTTCACTTGAGACCTAATTGCCAGGACATGTGTCACAAGGGTCAAGGTTCTAGATTCACCATTTCAAACTCAGAAAACCATCAGGATGCTAGTGTGTTGTGTAGACCTTTGTGCGTCGCACAGGCATCTAAAGCCTAGGTTTTTGGGAAACACCTTGTTAGGCTTCTTTATCTTCACCATGTGTCCACATGGAGTTAGAATCATGAAATTCTGACTCATGGTATTTTTCCATTAATTTTTCTAAGGTTTTTATAAATGCTAGGAAAGATGCAAAAATGTGGAATTGCCCCTAGGTGCAATTCTATGACATTACACATAGAGAGAGTGAATTTAAAGAAAAAGAGTCATTTTGGGTCAACATGGAGGAGACATAGGATGTCTTGACACTTTGCATTGTCCCCAAAAGGACAACAAAAGAAAAAGGAAAAGACAAAGAAAAAAAATCCTCTTTGGGAGTTAACATGAAGGAGACATCATTGTCTCAATGTCTTGCATCATCCTCAAAAGGAAAGCTAAAAAGAAAAAGAAAAGAAAAAGGGTCCTTGTGGGTCAACATGAACAAGACATTGTGGTCTCAATGGCTTGCATCATCCTCAAAAGGAGGACAAAAAAAGAAAAAGAAAAGGAAAAGGGTCCTTTTGGCTCAACATGAAGGAGACATTGCGGTCTCAATGCCTTGCATCATCCCTAAAAGGAATACAAGAAGTGAAAAGTGAAAAGTGAAAAGAATGCATGACATATAGAAGAATGAAGTTACAAATAGAAGAAGGTAACAAAGAGAGAGGACATCAAATATAATAGGATGGGGGAAACACGTCACACACAAGAAAACATGCAAAAGAAAAAGTAAAGACTAGTATTGCAAATTCTTGTCAATTGTCAAGCAATTCAACCGCCTCCTAGTCTTGTTCAATCTAAAATTTGGGAGGGCAACTAGCTAGAGGGAAAACTACAATTGTGGAACTAGCATCCAGATCAATGCTCTTTCTAGGGGATGTTTCATGCAAGCTCATTGAGGAGGAGAATAATTTTTTTAAAGTGTTATGCACTTCTTCATCTATTTTAGTAATCTCCTCATAATCATCATCCAAGTTAATGATGACAAGAGGGCGAATGACAATGTCAGTTGCATTGTGCAACTCAGGTGGGGATGGAGGTGTAGGACCATGTTGTGGTGGTAAGGGAGGAGGGTTGTCATGCATCACTTTGAGCAAAGGTGGATTATGATTTTCATCATTTTATTCATTACGGGACTTGCGAGAAAGAGCACGATGACGAAACCTACGCTCCCTTGCTCCTCTATTTATTTTCTCTTTTTTCAAGTTGTGTCTGAGAAAGAGTGAGCTGGTCAACCATAGGTTTCTTTTCACTCTGAGTGGGAGGAATGGGAGGAACCATAGGTGGGTCAGCCATTTTCTCCTTGGATTTGTACACTTGTTTGATGCGAGGAGGTAGGATGGAATTATGATCATGATCTTTATGCCTCTTCGAGGATGTAGAGGAGATTTTAGGTGTTGTTTGCTTAGGCATTTCCGATTCAGGTTGCAACATAGTTTCATCAAGGATAGGAGTGTCAGAGGTAGATGGAGGCTTATTGCGAAGAGATAATTTAGAGATTTTCTTTGCCTTAAAATTTTGATAGCAAATGAAAAATATGTCTCTTCTAGGTGTGATTGGTTCCATGGGCTCTGGCCAAAAGGCTTCTAAAGAAAAGTTACCTTTCGAAGATAAAGGATTGAAGCCGCTATGGTGAATGGTGAACATATTATTTTCAAATGGAAACTTCAAACATTTATAAATAATAGAAGGGACCTCTTTCATGGATCGAAGCCATGGATGGCCTAGTCACAAATGAAATTGGTCTAACTATGGGATGCTAGAAAATGTAATGTCCAATGTCTTGGGGGCTATTTGCAATGGGAGGGCAATTGATCTGATCGTAGGGAAGGAAAAACCATTATGTCTTTTGATCCGTGCCCTAGGTTTATAATAAACATCTTGATGAACATCATGGAATACCAAAAAATCTTTCATGATCATGTTATCACCACAAGAAGGATCGATGATTATTCCATTGGTGGGATTATCATAGATTTTTCTAGCTATGTAGAGAGGACCGTCGGGAAGATTTTTGAGTATGTCTTAAAATGGAAAGGTAATATCAAGAGATGTTTTGGTTTGGCTCTTACAAGGGATAACATCAATTATGCCTACCATTTATTCCATAGGCTTGAAATGGGCAACATGTTGAAGAGGGTCATTTATAAGTTGATAATTCCAACTTCACAAGCCCCAAGAATCACCTGCATGAAAATACCTCACACACAAAAGACATTCAAAACCAAAGAAGAAGTTCTCTAAACCTCAAAGTAAAAATGCATTCTTGAGAGTCAATTATTACAAAGAGATCAATCCTTATGAAGGAGATCAAGAAACCCTAGTGTGCACACTTAATAATTAATCAATTATTAATGTGCCTTAGTTTAGCTTAAGTAACTAAAGTAATAAGTGACTTAATTAATTAACCAATATGATATAATTAATTAAGTGTAATAACTTATTACTCTAACACCCCCCTTAAGATGAACTTAGGAAGTAGCTAAAATAGTAGAAAAAAGATGGGTCCTGACAACTAGGCCTGATTAGGTACCCATTTACAAATGCAAGAATGAGGTAGAGAGGAAAAACCCAGTGAGATGAAACCCCCCTACAATGAGATGACATGCTGTAAAGAAGCCCTCAAAGAACACTATGGAGTAACACTAGAACTGGAATCTGGCAAACAAGGAAGGATAATTTTGTTTACTACTAAAACCAGATGAGTCACTAATTGACTCAAGGAATCATGAAAAACCAATAGCAGACCCGATGCCACGAAACACTCGAAAACTACAAACGGGAACAATCTTGGACTCTATGAAGTAGCAGTCGATTCTTGAATGATGTATTACTAAAAATGAAGAGCAAAGATTCAAGTTTCACCCTTCCAACTGCAAAAACATCCAAGTAATCTCCAAACAACCCATCGGGCCAAATCTAGACTAAGTGATCAACCTAGGATAGATACAAAAAAAGTGTATGGATAGCAATGTAGAGCTCCTCAATACCTTTCCAATGCCGCAAAGATAGCGAAAATTGAAGATCATGGAAAAAATTTATGAGCTCGGAAGCGATAAATGAACATCTGACTTAAAATAGCAATACATCTAGCTAAATAGGAAAATACTGAAAACTAAACTACACCATAGGATAGTTCTTGGAACTAGCTTTCATAGTTGTAGGTCTGGAGCACTGATACCATGCAGAAGTTGTTAATTTCAACTTCACAAGCCCCAAGAATCACTTGTATGCAAATACCTATCACATACAGAATACATTCAAAACCAAAGAAGATGTTCTGTAAACCTCAAAGTAAAAATGCATTCTTGAGAGTCAATTATTACAAAGAGATCAATCCTTATGAAGGAGATCAAAAAACCCTAAAATAAACCTAAAAGGGAAACCCTGGTGAGGACACTTAATAATTAATCAATTATTAATGTTCCTAAGTTTAGCTTAAGTAACTAGAGGAATAAGTTAATTAATTAACCAAAATGAAATAATTAATTAACTGTAATAACTTATTACTCTAACAGGTTAGAATGTTCATCTTTTTTATCAACATTCATAACATCATTTTGCAAAGGTTCACTAGCTTTGACAAATGACACATTGTGTTTAGGCATGGGGTTGGTAAAAAATTTCAAATTTTGATTGGGAGGGGCCACTAACTTATTTCCTTTATCATGAATACCAACAAAGGATAGATGGCCTGAATCAATGAGGTCTTGCACAAGGTGCTTAAGATTCTTACATTGCTTGGTGTCATGTCTATTTTGTTGATGAAAGTAACAATAAGCATCGGCATTAAACGATGGGGGTAAGGGCTTATTAGGAACGGGTGCATAGACAATAGGTAAAGCAATCATTTGTTGTTGTAGGAGTTGGATCATTGTATTATGGAGTGTTTCAGATAAAGGCATGAAGGTATGGTTGGGATGTCCATAATTGAAAGGCATCATGGTATTAACAACCGCTATTTGATTATTGGCAAGTGGAGGAGTTTGGGAAGGAGGGTTAAATTGCAAAAACCCTTTATTTGGATTTCTAAATGACTGAGAGTTTGTTTGGTTGGTAGCATCAAACTTCTCAACTTGACTAGAAGTCGATCGTGTATCACGACTACTAGTTGAATTGTGATAATCAAATAGCATTGTGCATAAGTGCATAAAGGAAGGGAACTTCATTAAGGTGATTTTTTCTTGAAGGGGTGTGAGAAAGTTTTCAATAAACATCTTTTGTGGGTCGAGGATCTTGATGTCGATTTGAGAGTAAATTAATTGGTATTGTGAGATAAAGTCTATTATCTTTTCGTCATTATTTTGTTTGCATCTCATCAAATTGACTAAGGACTTTTTCGGTAATGTGGAATTGGAAGTGGTTGATGAATGCATCCACAAGTTCATTGAATGAACGAATGAAATTATTCGGAAAGGAAGAAAACCAATCCAAGGCGGTGTCCTTTAAGGTCTTGGGAAGTAGTTTAGCTAACAATTTATTGTCAAGAGGAAAATCACTACACAAGGCAGTATATGCATTAATGTGATTAGAAGGATCACCCTTCCCTCCATATTTCTCAAACCTATGTATTTCTATTCCTTGTGGCAGGGGTGTTTGCAATATGTCTAATGATAAGGGGTTATTGCAAACATAGTGTGTGGGTGAACCATGTTGGTTTTGATTGATAGTTGAAATCGGTTGTTGCATGGAGGAGATGGTGTGGAATAGTTGGGACAGGAGAGGATCGGTATGAGTGGTATGAGGTGGAAGACAAAGTGGTGATGGGGTGAATGCAATGGTGGGACAAGTAAATGAAATGTTAATTGGTGGAATGGTAGGAGAGGATAGAGCATGGGATGCCACGTAGTAGATAGGAAGACTAGTAGGAATATCGAGGGACATTGGTAACATGTTGCACAATTTTAGTGACACTAGGAGAGGCATAGGTCATAATAGAAGCTATTTTTGAGGGAGGAGGAGTATGAGGTCCTCCTTGGCTAACAATAGGGGTGGCTAGTTGAGAGACCCTGGTTGTGGAAGAGACTTTTTTTTGGTATATTTCAACAATTTTCTTCACAAAACCTAAGCCATTATCACTGTCAAGCATACGGTGAATGTTTTCGATAGTGGGGATACCAGTGGAGGCAATGGTCTCAAAAATCACTTAATGTTGGAGATTGGCTGGGTCTGCATGAATGTGAAATATCTTGTCATGTGGGAGTTCATCAAGTTTATTATCAACATGTGTGTCTCCTAAATGCAAAGAGTTACTAAGGGTGGTTTCTAGGCCTAGTGCACTATTGTTGATACTAGGAGTAGAAACTTGAGAGATACCAAGATCGACAACAAGATTAGTGTTGTTAGATTCCATGAGTCTAGAGCTTCATCTCACAACGACATTAGCAAGAAAACACCAAACGCTCATGCAATTTTTTCTAAAGGCAGTGTGGGTGCAAATGCAATGTAAACAAAGAAGACTAAAATTCTTATAACTAGGATTTTGGAAAACAAAATAGAAATGTAGTAATAGAAAACAAAAGTGTAGAAAATGCTTTGAAAATTCCAAAAATTACAGAGTGAATGGTGTAAGTGGACTAAGTCACCCAGTGTGGTGAATTAGTCCCAACAGTGATATTTTTGACACTTTTTAGAATTTCGGACTAGTTTTTATGATTTTTATGCTTTTCTGATGCAAATACAAAATGAAAATGCCAAGGTTTTTTTATACTTTTTTCAAAGATAATGCAATGCAAAGTGCAATCTAACATGAACTTTTCACTAATGCACTTTGTTTTTTATAAAACCTAGGATGCCACACAATGAAAAACCCTAATGCAATGCAAGATTTTTCCTAAGATAAAAATACAATAAGAAGAAGATTAACAAGTGTTCCAAGGATAGGTTCACCAAAATGAACCACCAAAAATATATGCTCTTAGGGAAAGAGGATTCCCCAAGTAGGCTCCTAGGGTTTTTCACCTAGAAGCTAGGTTAGGAAATGGCTCTCTTTCACACTAAGGATATATTCTTGATGAGTTCATTCAAAGATAGGGGTTGTGTTGTGTGTGATTGAGTGTGTCTAAGTGTTGCAATGTAATGAAATGAACTATCTATGAAATGTAAACTAAACTAGAATGACCTAAAATGCATGCAATCTAGAAAGAAATTGGAAGAGACATAAATGGCGCACCTAGAAATCGAAGGTTGAAGAAGAGGAGCCTTTTAATCTTATGGAATCTATTGAAAATGCTCACAGTGACACTTATGCCAAAATTGGCAACCTAGTGCTCCTGTCGGGAATCTTTGCCGAAACGGATTTCTGGAAAAAGGGTATCCAAAAACACAAAAACCACTTTTTAGGCCTGGGACGAGGACTATTTCACCAATGATGGTGACATATTCCTCTTGGAACTTTCAAGAGTTTTGAGGTTTGAATCTGTAGGTACCCACTTTTACTTCTATTTTTGATAGAGACCCATGTCTAAATCTTCAGAAAATGACCTGCAATTTGTATTTTGGCTCCTTCTTAGGGTTTGTTGACTTGGTTGATGTAGATGGAATGATGACACCTTTTTCAAAACTTTTCTCCATGACTAATCTACATACAAACTTACAAAGCACACATTCAAAGAGAATGAAAGGGTTAGGGTTAGAGAATAGGGGGTTTCCTTAGTCAAACCCAAATGAAATGAAATTTAAAAGGAAAGGTGAAGGAACAACATAAAAATGTAAACACTCACCAAACCCTTTGAGGAAATCTGAAGATGGGCAAGAGCCAGCTCCAATGGATGATGTCTGAAATGCTTAGTGCTTGAATGCTTGATGCTTTCTTGAGAAGATAGAATGTTTGAGTGCTTGTGAAGATGAAAGATGCTAGGGAGGTAAAATGAGGATGAAAAACCTTATTTATATAATCTATTCCCTAATTACCCAAAAATAACATATGATAGGCCGACCTTAGGGTTTTGGAGGAAAATTCTCATTAGAATTTTCTTTTAATTTTAAATTTTATGCCAAAAGGGACTAGGTTGCCCAAGATGGAAACCTATTCCAATTGGAAAAATTCAAGTGGTGGTCATGAATTAAGAGGTGTTAAATGATTATTAATGGGCTTGTCTCCCAAAACACACTTAGGTCAGGCCTAAAAGTACATTAAGGGGGTTAATTTGTCATAATAAAGGGGGAATTTAGTGATGAAAATACTATGAAAGTGTGAAGATGTGTTACAACACCTTAAAACACTTTGGCACAAGGCTTCGAAAGGGGTAAAATGGAGTTGTTTAGGTGAATTAAGTTGAAAGGGTCTTAGAAAAGTGGGAAGATGTGGTAAAAAACTTCACAACACCTTCATAATACATCATTAGGTTGTTGTTGATTTGCAAGCATTCAAGGCCTAATGTGAATGTGTTAGCCACATTACAACATTAGATCAAAGAAAAACTAGGCCAAAACCCAAGGGAAAAGGCCCAAATGAGTGTAAAAGTGTCAAGGCTGCACTTTTTGGCGACACAGTTACATTTGATTTAGTGCTGAAATTGTATGCATTTCTTTCTTTATTGTTGAAATTGAATCTTTATTTGATATTTATTTATGACTTTGGTGGCTAAACTAGTTTATCCTTATTGTTTTCTATGTCATCCATGTGCCATACTATGATTCCTCTCCAAGGATGTATGAGGAAAACTTGGTGAGTGTATACGAGGAAGCAGATGCAAGGAACCTTGAGGATGGGGGTATGTGAGGTTGTTACACAACTAAGACCCACTACCAACCCATATGTGATTACTATCTCTTGGAGGCTAACCACCTTATACAATAAGATATATGTCATTGTGGTCTTGTTGGATGGTCTCACAATGTGTGTTTTTCCTAAGACCATCAAGCCACTGAGTGTGAGGTATGGATTATGTGAGATGGATGTTGGCTCTTGGAACATGGATTAGTATGTTTCTTACTAGTGTCCAGATGGACCCTTGTGTAGCCTTGTGATATAATTCTAGGTGATGTGAATTTGTTTGTATCTAAAGAATGTATGTGTTGATGGTGTTTTCTGCATAGCAACAACTCAGACAAAATGTGATATCCTATCTCTCTTGAAAGGTAAATCTCTATGGGAAAAGATATAACCCCAAGGTCTCTAATGGTAGGTCTTGAAAATGCAACAAAACAACTCAGTGATAAATGTGAAAATGCTGGTAATCACAAAGGGACCTTACTACAAGAAAATACTGGAATTTAAATTTACCAAATCTAAACAATGAATTGATACTTGAAATCTTGATTTGAACCTTGATAATAAAGAAATAGAAAAATATATGAGTTTCAAAGATAATTCTAAGACTAATTCTAACCCTAGGATTGAAAATGTTAAAGGATGGAATGTTTAAAATGGACTGATCTCTCATAAACTACTTTCTACTTAATCCAGACAACTCTGCAATTTCACAAAAATAGTGCAATCTTCTGAGGTATTTAAAGATTTTCAAACTACAAACATTCATTCAAGCAATCCTGAACAAATCCTTATAATTGAACTAAGCACAATTGTAAGTCCAGGCTAACTTTCCAAAGAAGCTAACAATCAGCTAACTGCAAAAAGTATGGACTAGAGATCGCTGCAAACATTTTAAACATGAAACCCTAAGCATTACCAAATGATTCAACTATAAACCTATAAGCAATTTTAAAGATAGAACAACAAGAACCATGCCAAATGAAACTCAACAAGATAGATACCAAATCACAATATCTCTCTTATATTAATCATCCAAAATAGCAACAATTCAAGTTTTCTGTTACAACACTTTCTTGAAAATAAACTCTAATTCACTCTAATAGCAAGTCTCTACTCTATCACTTATCAAAAATATCTATCCTTCTATCTATTCTCGAATGAGGCAACATGCCTATTTTATAGAGAATCCCTAAGATAGGTCAGCCCAAATTAAAAATTTACAATAAAAACATGACCTACAAGAGGTCGGCCTCAAAGATATTCGAACATAATATGAAATGTGCCTTTGGCACCAATTTCATCCAGAATGGCTAAGATACCAAAAGGTCGACCCAATACATGTGAATAATGGGAAGCACAAATCTCAATGTAACCCTATAGCTACTCCCCATCCTTGTCTTTAGCTCAATCTTCTTCACCATGTATGGCCAACAGGACCCTATCCAACTCAGCAACAGGTGGCACAAGCAAAACCCTAATCTTCCTCTCAAGAGACTTGATGTCATCTCTTGCCTACCTAACTGGACCATCCCAGTCGGCCTTATTAATCAAGTACCTATCCATAACTACAATATAAGTTGCAGCATCATCTAGTTGATGCCCAGTAACTTGCCCCTCACTAATTGGAGAATACACATCTCTCTACCATTTCCTAAGTTGCTCTAGGTTAAGATGTTTCAGAGCAAACTTCTTCCTTCCAGTCATGACCTCAAGGAATGAGACACACTTATCATGGATACCAGTCAAAGTGTCCTCAATCTGCCTTGCCTGTTTATGGATCTTCTTCAAGGCCGTCTGCCTCATTTGTAGGATTTTAGCCATTCCCAAGGTTCAAAAACCCTTGAAAAAGGAAGAATCCCACACTTTACCAGTTTATCCTCAGTGAACCCCATGATTTTTGTGGTTTTCTGTAGTAGGAGATCAGTATCCTCCTTATCTTGTGCCAATACAACCCTCAACCAATCTATCGTCCTCATAGCATCCCCTCTAGTTGACAAAATGTTCTTAATAGCATCATCTCCTTTGGTTTGGACACCCTGCAGCCAAGCAACTATAGCATGTGTGGTGCCTTTCATCTTCTCAAGCTCGGAGATTGTCTCTTGGGGTAAGAAACCTACAACAGAGGAAAAAGAGGCAATAGCTTGCAAGGGTTTCATTAATTCTTGCAAGTACTTCTTCAGTTTCTCATTCTCCCTTTCTAGATCATGCCTAGTTTGCATTGCCTTCTTCAATTTGCCCATAATGATAGCACTAGAGCCTTCATATTCCTCAATATCCTGCTCCACAGAAGTATCCCCAAGTCAACAGTTTGCACATGATAATCTTGGGTAGTCACATTATCTCCATCTTTATTTGGGGCAGGGGTAGCATTATGGGCCACTCTATTACCTGACCCATCTCTCTCAATCCTAGACACAATCCTGGCTTTCTTCTTAGTTTTTCCCTTTTCCACATTAGCCATAAGGGCATCCCAATCAGGAGGAGCATCCTCCACTATTACCATTTTTCTCTTCAACCCTTTTTCCAAACATCCTAGAGTAGCAAACCCGGCAGGCACTATATTTTTCCTATCTTGCTTCTTTTCCTGATGATCATCGGTTGCATACTTTTCAACACTTGGTACTTTAGGAATGTCGATGATTGGATTCACTTTCTCTTGAACCTGTTCCTCCACAACAACCTACATCGGTGAAGGGGCCCTAGTTGGTATTTCTTCCTCCTTTTGAGGAGACTGGTTCTATTGCTCCCTCACAAGCGAATCTACATGTGACACCAAGGGAGATTGAATCACCTTGTCGATTTCTACCTCTACATTAAAGATGTCTCCATCTTGAAATTCTTCCTCGCCTAAATCTTTAGGACCTTCATCCTTCTTTGGTTCCTCCCTTATGCTACCAACATCCTGAGGAATGGAGACACTTACCTGCTCCACAATAGGAATACTCACCGAAACACCCTCCTTCACTGCAGTGTCCCTTGGGGAAGGAGTCCTTGACCTCCTCATGTACACTTGTGTTTTTTCCCCTAAGCTTTCCACCTCTACCACTGGTGGTTCAACCTCCTTATCAGTTTTGGGAGCCTCCTCCAGCTTATGTGATAGCTTTGTAATCCTTCTTCTCTTTGTCAATGGAGGAGCACTCTCTACCTCTTCTTCTTCCTTGTTCTTTTCAACTTCTTTCCTCAAGGCATGTCTCCTCTTCTTAGCAATGAGCTTCCTCTGTTTACTCACCTCTGTAGCCTTCTCCACTTGAACATCTCTAACCTAGATTCTGAAAGGAGAATCCACCTTTTCCTTGCCCTTAGGATCTGGTTCAAGTGATTCCTCAGATGCAGAGTGAGATTCTAAGTCTCCCATCAGATCATAGGTACATGGGACACCCTCACCCTTTAACTCTAACATCTTGTGCTTCAACCACATCCTGGTGTATTTGATCACCGGGGTCATGATTTGATCTAACTCAATCTTTTCCTCCTCTAACCAATCAACTTCTCCAACTGGTTTATCCTTCACTGCCTCATAGACATGACCCTGGATTACATTTCCATCCTCTTCCACCTGGTCAGGGATGGCATTCACATTGTATAGCCTTACTAAATCCATTGGAAACCTAGAGAACTTATTCTTGCTTACCTCAAACTCATCAGCAAGGTTAACCTAGTAATCTTCAATATGAGCCTTATGGTTGTATTCTCTACTGGCCTTCTTTTGAGCTTCGCCAGTGGTGTCAAAACTTGCTCTCTTGGAATGGAAAGAGAGACCAAAATTAATCATCTCCTCCTCAACAACATGAGCAGACTGAATAGAAGGACATACCTCACCCATTCCTATCTTTAAGGGAAAATCATTCCCAAAACTTGTCTTGTGCATTTCTCCATTTACAACATTGTTGAAGTCACAAATCTGCCTAGTGACTTCGAACAATATGATATGATCAGTAGGGTATCTAGGGATTGTGTAGGGAGCCCTTTGACAACCATCAATTCTGATGGATGAGAAAGTTGGGAATTGGATAAACCATGCCCCATATCTCCTTCTCAACTCTTTAGCCTTGTCAAAGATTCTCATATGTTCTGCACCTTGGAGCAATCTTGTGATGTGCATTTTGAAAGCATCATTAGACCTCCTGTAACTTCCTCCAATCAGGTGCAGCTATGGATACACTTCATATATAGCATCTTTCCCAAAAGTACCTCTATTTCTTAACCCCGTGTATGGGTGAAGTCTCGCGAAAGCATACACTAGGTAAGAGGTCATAATAAAAGTCTTTGTCTACAAGACATTGCATAACTGCTCATGAATCACTGCACTAATGACACCTGCCCAGTGATAATCAATTCCTTGCTCCATTCTACCAATTACATTGAACATCCAAGTCTCTAACACACCTGCACTTTTCAACCCCACCAGCCTGTTGAGAAGAGTGATGACATTGTAGTACTCTCTCTTGAACTTGAGCTTGAATATTTGCTTAGGAAACTTGGAGAAATAGGACTTAGGCTTCTCCAGCCAAGAGTTAATCACCTATTGAGAGTTATCTATATTTTCTTCATAATACTTCCTGGCACCATCCATGTCAAAACCCACCGCATGGAACCTATCAGGCATATCGAAGGTTGAGGCAATGGAGATAGGAAAAAAGCCAACCAAAATCCTTCCCTGGGGACCGATTATCCTTTGTGTCCTTCTATCATAATTTCTAGCACACTCAAGTACCAATTCATAACATTGCACCAAAGATGGGAAACCTGCTACATGAGCCAACCTAGAGTCCACAATTCTCTTAGCCAACAAAGGAGGGCTTGGTACTGACATCTCAGCCTTAAATTCCTCATAGTCCCACATACCTACATTGGTATTTGTGATCCCTGACCAAATTGAGGTTAGCTTGCTCTCAAGAATCCTGCTCTTTATGTCCAACTTGACCTTCACTGCATCGGTCATAGAAGAACTCTCTGCGTCTGGATCTGATGCCTTCCCTTTGCCTCGACCAACAATATCTTGTCCTGATCCTACCTACAAACAAATAAAGATAACCACAATCAGATCCAAAAGAAATAAGAAGCGTAGGAAATCAATATCTTAAAATTCAAAATTTAGCCTCCTTCGTGGATTCCATACTAGAGAGGATTTCTAGGAAAATCCAGACCAGTCGGATTCCAGCAAACCAAGCATGCAAACTCCCATAGCATCATTTTCATCTAACAATTTACAAAGGAATAGCATAAGAGATACTTAGCATAAGTTCATTTAATCTATTAAAATACGTGATCAATAAACAAATCCTTCATAACCATCAAATTCAACATTTTCCCAGAAAACTCGAAAGAATAGGCCAGAGACGAATTTTGGTGAAAACAACAACAGTTATAACTAACCTAGGAAAATGGAGGGGACATGGAATATTCGGGAAAATCCAGAGGGAACAAATTTTGGTGAAAACCAGATATATCATTACTAAAGCACGAAATCAATAAAACGACCCGGCTACAGACATCAGGGAAATCCAGAGGAAACGGATTTTGGTGAAACAGATGAAATCCAAAAAAAGTGGTAAAAAAGAAAGAACAGGAAAAGCCAGGGAAATCCCGAGGAAGTGGAATTCCGCGAGGACCTCGAAAACTCGAACCCATCCACATCTTGCTTACTTTCACCAAAAAGATTCAAATAACTCTGAATCTAAGGCCTGCATTTTAACGTCTTAACCTAGACCTCCAATGGACCAAATACGAACTTAGAACACTCCTCATAGTAATTCGAGGAGGATTGGCCATGCCCTAGGTTAAGAACCCTAAAATATCTGCCAAGAAAGCATGGAGAACCAGGCAAGACTTGCTCACACACAGAGATGGAAAGTCTAAGACCAATGCAAGCAAACACCCAAAAGAAACAATACCAGACCAAGTGCAAACATACAATGAACAACCAAACAGACTGGTATGATAATGAAAAAACTTCCAAAATACACAACAATTCCACGCATACCCAAGGAAATCAAGAAACCACGAAGGACCAACAAGAAAATGAAGCAAAGTGACCAAACCTGTAGAGAAAAGGGCATATTTACATACCATGAGAGTGAAGGGACTGTAACTGGTGATGCTAACAAATAACTATCAAACACGAGTAGGATACAATCCACGTACACGAAATTCAAACACAATAGTTGAAATGGCCACGAAATCCGCAATCCAGGAAAACACCAAAAGCTCCAAGACCCAAGCTCAAATGATAAGCAAATAAAAAAACTCAGATGATCAATTACTTCCCAAAAACCAATATATCAATGCCCCAAAACATTTGCACAAATGCCATTAATGCGGTTGACAAGACAACCATAACCACAAAAACCCAGGGATTCAACAAGGTAATGGACTTCAGAGAAATCCGAACCAGACGGATTTTCCCGGATCCAAGTCAAAAGGTAGTCACTTCTAGACATCAAAGAAAACCCGAAGGAATCCGATCATGGCGGATTTTCTTGAAAATAGTGAAAACTGTGAAATGCATTCAAAACTCTAGATTTTCAATAAAATTCATAAGTGTGCCACTTCAATTGGCAAGATGGACATCAAAGCATGGGACAAAAGAAAGCAAAACCCCCAGAAAAGAAGGGCCAAAACACCAAAAAGCGAAAAAAGAGGGTCCCCACTTTCAGTGGGGCATGTGTGCAAAAACTGCACAACAGTATGTTAAATCATGAATATAGTACTTATGAAATAATAAATTATGTTTCCATGCTCCTAAAAAAGTGTAAACTCATAACCTTTTTTTGAATATGTTATGATATTTAGTGTTGTAAAATAAATAAAGTGGAATGTCCTATTTGTAAATGATGGATATTTAATGAAAAATGTTTGCGTTGTGTGTATAATTATGTTGTGTTTTATGGAAATGTAGCATTCTGATGTACTGATTTATTAACAATGTATTGGAAGAGGAATTGTAATTTAAGGGTAGGGAAATGAAATGGTAATTCCTTTGAAATTGAATATTTTTATGTGTTTCTATTATGAGAAATTCTATTAGTTAGCATTAAAAGGGTGCAATGTTTTCTGTGTCCTAAAAGAAATTGATGGGTGTTAATGTGTATGTACAGATTTTGAGTGGTTTATGTACTATGGAATCATTTTTGAAATGCAAGTCTTGATTGTGTTATTAATGTGACATTGAAAACTAAAATGATAGGTCATGTTTGAAATGGACTATATAAGTATATATCCTTGTCAAATGAATTGTTTTCATAGGAAAAACTAGTGTATATTATTTTGATTTAATGAATCAACTTTGATCTTGGTAATAGAAATTTGCAGTACTAATGTGTTATGTTTCCACCCTAGTTTATGACTTCTAGGAGTAACTCAAGTTTTAGCGGGGGAGGATGTAGTAGCCCTCCATTCTCATCATGGATGTGCAGGTAGTTTGGCTTTAGAACTTGCGAATGAAGGTAAAATAATAGGAATATTTTGGGTATGTGTTAATTATGTTAGACAGTTGATGTTGTACATTATGAACTTATGGACTATGTGTGTGTTCGTACATGTTCATTACTAGGATGCAAGCTATGGGCATATCTGTGTTATGGAAGTGCTTTGGTTATCTTTAGGATTTTCACATGATTTTGACATATTATTATCATGATGATATGATATTATGATTTCAATTTTGATTATATTATGATTTATATTAGTACTTTTGTGAGCATGATGCATATTGTTATGTTATTATTATTGTGCAAAGATTTATTGGATAGTTAGGTGATGTAGTAATATGTTGTTAGGATAGGTGGAAAGGGTAGCATCATACCATTGGGTGTATAGGGTACATATGGGAATTCCATGTGATTGCTAGAGTTCCTTTCCTAGTGCTTCAACCATTATGAACATGTGCTCTAACTTATATGCACTTGAGTGAACAGGTACTAGACTACATCTCCACCTAAATTGGAAGGTCTGATTGTGCCTTGAAACCCAAAGGATCAGTTGATTAGAGATAGCACTTGGTCCCCTACCCTAGCCATCATCCTCAAAGAGGATGAGTATCCAGTTGATACCTTATCAGTATTGTCAGTGGTCAGTTAGTGTTGCTTGAAGATTTTATTTTTTACCCTGGATAGTGATCAGGTAATTGTTTTGGGCATTTGCTCCTATTTAATTTAATTTGTTTGATAAATTTCATTGGTTGTCATGTGCATTAAAATAAATTATAAAGTAAAAAGGTATACCTTTGATAAATAAATAATTATGTATTTATATAAATATATATAATAATAGTTAATAAATAAATAAATTTGTAATGTAATATTAAAATGAATAAATAGTAATAACAAGGAAAATAAATAAAAATCTTGCAATTTTGGAGTAAATAATTAATTATAATGGGTAATAAATGTCGGTAAATAGTTTTACCATTTGTGTGAAATTGGGTATCAATTTTACTCACCCAAATTATAAATTATAAATGATTTTTTTTAATTATTTTAAAAATTAATTATGGTGTTGTGTTGGGAAGGTTAATTTAATAAATCAAAAAGATAATTATAATTGTGTTATAGTTGGTCTTCTCGTGCAATGAACAACCTTCTTCCTCTTGTAAATATTTTTCTTTTGGGGCATTTTCAAGGAGGTTGGTTTGAAGGGAGAAAGTTGGCTATAAAAATTCTCTTATATTGTTGTTTTCGCTGAGTATTGGGGGTTTTTGAGAATTTTGGATTGAGGAATCGAGAAGTTGAAATTGTAGAGAAAGTTTGGGCTCAATGTCAAATTCCCATCCCACAAGGCATCGAATGCAGGTTGGATTCCAATCTTCTATTTACTTGCTTTTATGAATGTGCAATCAATGGATTGATTTCTCTCTCTATTTTTGAAAATAGATGTTTTGATTTGTTCTATTATGCCTGGGAGTGAGACATTTATCTATTTATTCCTGCATAAAAACAATCAATAAATGTATTTGTACATAACTTGCAATCATTGCATTCCATGACATCAATTTACATAGGTCTCAATTACATTTTCTAAAAGTTTCAACAAATCCATTTTGTGTGTATCTTGCATCCTTTGCACTCCACAAATTGACATCTCCTTCAAGCATTCTATCAAAGATCCCAGGGGCGCCTTCAATATGCTACCAATTCTTGTGTACATGTCTTCCAAGGCAATTATAACAATAAGATCTTATACACATTCACAGGCACAACCATATTCTGTGGGATTTGACATTATACCAGCCAATCTCATTTTCTTGAAAGTCTCTAAAGCCTTTTCAACAAATCCAATTTACATGCCTCATGCTACCATTTCATTTCATGAGATGAGATCTCTTCGAGGCTCTTTTGCAAAACAATTCCATGCCTAATCTGTTCTTTGGTGCACAACCTAGCTTGGTTGGGTGGTCTGTGTGCCCTAGTTTTCTATCGGCGTCATTGGTGTAATTGTTGTGTGCGTTTGGGGATTTAGGTTATGCAATTTAAATTTGGTTTTTTATATTATAAACTAAATTTGATATTTTATTTCTATATTTTCACTTCCATCGATGATAAGATACATATTATGTTTCATTCTTATTGATGATATGTTATTTATCGAATGGATTTATATAACATAATTTCATTATATATATATATATATATATATATGTATGTATATATATCCATATATGTATATGTATATATAATATTATATTTTGATTTAATTTTTATGGATAATAAGATATATATGTGTGTGTGTATGTATATATGTATCATATTATATGATGGTAAATAATAAAAGATTGGATTTCTAGTATGTGAAAGATTATATGATAAATGAATTAATAAAATGTTATACATAATTTTAATTCGATACATGTTAGTAAATTGAGTACTTAATTTGCTATAGAAAAGTGAATTGGGTAAATAATTAAAGTGAAATGATTTATTTCATAAATAGATAGGTTATTTAATTTAAATGTTTCTGATTAAATCATAACTGATGTAGATTTCTCTCTAATAATTAATTAGCGGGTGAATGTTAATTATTCCTATAATTATTTAATAGTTGATTAGTAAAAATCGTCATGTAAATTAGTTAATTACAATATGGTTACTGTAGTTATTTTCAAATATAATTATTGGGGTAAATAATCTTATAATTGAATTATGTGGTTAAGTGGAAATGAGTGATTGAAATAATACCATATTATTGGGAATATTTTTATGATTATAATGTTATGGTTGATTGTTTGTAATAAACAAAGTTTCTTGATTATTGGTTTAAGTTTTATGTAATTGTTTAAGATGGATGTCATCTATGGGAAGTATGTTAGGAAGTGTATCTAGTATGTTTGTTTCCAGAGGCCTAGAGGGAGTATATTTTTATGTATGGTCCTTATGATTATTTTAGTTTGGAAGTTGTTTGGCAATGTTCTTGGTTATGTTATTTATGTGAAATGTAAACCCTAAGGGTGTTTCTCTTCTATCTTTGTATGGATTCATGTGATTATGATAAGTGTGCAAGACAGTCAATACCTTGCTTGATGTGTAGGGTTTACTAGTTGTAAGTAGGGGGAGTGGCTCTCAATGGGGGCTGAGGATTATGAGAGGCTATTAGGATAACCCAGGATGGGGGACGAGGCCTAGGAAGATCTACTAGGACAACCCATATCAAGCTATGTGATGACACTCCTCCCTATGCAGTCTAACATTCCCTAGTTGTATTTCCTTTTTTTTGTGTGAGTGCCTCTAGAAGTGAAGTAAATGTTGATAGAAGTGTTGTTTCAGAGTCATTTATAGCCCTTTTTTATGTTATCCTATTTATTTCCTGACTATATGTGGGATGTGGGACCTTTTATTATCTCCTAGCATGAGGGGTGCACCTCAGGGTTCCACATGGTCGAGAGGTTGGTGCTTTTTCTCCTTTGGGTATTCTTGTTGGATGTTCGTGAGCATGGTGATTGTTCATTGTGTTGTGGACTCCAGTTCCTATTCTAGTTTGAGAAGGAAATCTTTCAAGTATTTGTAAATTAGATTATTTATCAGTTTGTATCTCTTAATTTAATTTGATGTAAACTTCCCACATGTTCTAGGGGAAGCAATGTTGTAAAAAATTTAATGGTGTAACAATTATTGTTGATTTCATCTTGTAAAGAGTATTATAAACTAATGCATCTTTCATATGATAGTTAGTTAGAAAATATTTTAATGTTGATTATCAGTCATCATGTTATGGAGTTAAGTAATTTAGAATCATTTAATGTGGTGCTTTAAAATGAACCTTGTATATTAGATTCATCATGTAATTTTTGTTCTTGTAATCTTGATTTTTGAGTAGCGCAGTCGAGGAACCTTAGAGGACCTAGGTTTAGATTATTATGTTATGTTATGTATTCTATTATTATTTGGTTTAAAAAAAATGTTATTTTAATTTCATATAGTTAGTGTTGTCCTTTCAGGTTCCTTGGCGAGGGTGTTACACCTGCTCATTTATTATAGTCATATTGTTTCTCTTTTCATCTTCATTTGTTGCTCATTTATGATAGTTATAAATGGAATACATGAAATTGTTTATAGTTGTCACATATGTTGTTTCATTTTTAGATGTTGAAATCAGACAACCCTGGCGATGTTGGTGGCACGATGGACCATGGATTTTCCACAACAAAAGCTAGTTCTTATCCTTTGAGAGTGGTATGCACCAAATTAATCGATTTGACGTTATATTTTATCCTTTTTGGTCTATTATTGAAAAAATTTATGATACTTGTATGTATTTTAATTTCTATCTTGATGGTTGCTACAGGTGGTTCTCACTCCAGATCATGGATGTGGTAATGTTGTACATGTGCATGATGACTATTTGTATGTGGTAAGTGACTATACTTTGTTATATGTCATTCGATAATTCAATTTCTATACTTTTTATTCTATCAAGTGCAACTCCAGTGGAGTCTAGAGAGGAGGACTAACAAGCATGTTCGAAATACAAGAGAACCAACATGCACTCCATCTAGCCAAATTTTGAAGGCAGCACAAGATCTTTTTCCTTCCCCTAGAAGGAAATGACTATGTATTAGGGTCATTTGTTGTATGCCTATGTGACATTTTGGAACATATGTTTTGTACTATTGATATATATGTGACATTTTATGTCCATTAGGCTCTTTTGTAGTGAGCCTATATGGCTTTTATGGATATATTGTATATACTTTTATCAATATATATCATTGAATATCCTTATGAATTTTTGATTAAAGAAATTTTTATTTTGATACTACCATTCTTGAATGATTTTATCATGCATATTATTTAAATTGTATGCTTGAATGTTATAGGCATGGGTTTTGTTTAAATCTAATGCTTAAATAATTACTGTCGATTTCTCAATAAGCTCCATCTAATGTGTATTGTGTAAATAAGCTCCATTCTTGGTGGTTTGTATCCTTTCCAATGCTTCCATTACTTGTGCTTCACTTATTCACATGTATACTTCATGTATATTTTATTTATTCACATGCATTCTTCATGCTTCAAATGTATAATTCATGTGTCCATGTGTATTCTTCATAATTCATGTGTATACTTTATGTATTTGTGTGTATGCCCCATGCTTCTTGAGTTCTATTGTTTTCTAGTGGCATGTATTTTAACACCAATTTTTTTCAAATGAACTGTAAGAGATCCTTCTATGGTTGAGGCTAGCATCCAACAACTAATGGTTCTGATTTTAAATCTTAGCAACCATTGCATTTGCATCTATAGAACAAGTGGATGTTTCAAACCTCATGGGCATATATATATACCTCTATAAACTTGTATGAATGTGCATCAAAACACATGATAGTTGTTGATCCAACCAACAAAATTTATTTGCATCTACTAATATCACAACACTTGACTTCTCATTAAATGAAATCAATGTATAGGTCATTTTTAATGATATTCTAAAGATATTAGATGTGTATGAACAACAATATAAGCTTGATTTCTGCATGCATCACCCATGTGCAGTTATCACATTTCTCCCATATTCATCATTTAAATAAGTTAAAAAACCTTCTTCCATTTCCTATGTGTGAAATAACATAACAAATCATTGGGAAACATGGTCCTATAACTACTACCACATCATGTGACAATAACTGCAATTTAGACTCTTAAGGGATTATTTCAGTTGAACATAGTTCAGAGTGATTTGATGTGTTTGGTTGGAAAAGAGGACCATTCCTAGCATAAACATACCCATCCAAATGTATTGGAATAGTTTGTTTGGTCATGCGAGTTACAGAAAAAAATTTGCACCACTTTGCAACTTTACATTGCTTGCATTTGACAAATTTTTCCCCAAGCGAAAAGTCACCATCATGGGAAAACAACTCCAAGATAGCGAAAACTGAGAGAGGTCATTGTAGAAGGGCCCAACACAATCCCATTGGCTCATATGAGAATTTTCTAAGCATCGAGATATTTGAGTAACTATAGACATGAAAAATATACAAGTTGATCCTACACACCTGATCCTGATCTTACTAACATCATTTCTTCCTAAAATCATCCTCTTTACTAATTAATTTAATTGAATAATCTTTATTTGATTAAATTCATCACATTTCATCTCTTAATTAAATAAATCCCCATTTTATCTCATTAAGTCATCATCTCCTATTAATTAAATAAATCAGTTTGTTTAATTAATCCTATAATCCCTCTTTTAATTAAATAATTCATTTCATTTAATTAATCTCTAAAGTCATCTTATTTAAATTAAATAAATTTATCTTTATTTGATTTAAAACTAACACCGTTCTATTTAATTAAATAAAACAAACTATTCAAATTTGTTTATTTAATTAAGTCTAAAATCATTATTCCTCTCTTTTGATTAATTAAATCCTAAAATCCAAGTCAAAATGGTCAAATCAACTAATCTGCCTCTTAATTAATCATATCCTAATTAATGCTAATCCTAATCACCCCAATCCTCTAAATTTTGCAACTTGCACAATAAATCAATTTTTTTGATTTATTAAATCATCAATTTCCATTCAAACGGACATCTTTTGTGGAATATTCTTCCAATTCAAAAATCCCTGGAAAAGGGGATGGGTACTTCCAATAAGGCATTTAAGACCTCTTACATGTCCTTGGCCTTGAACCAAGTGACGTTAACTCCATTCTTCTCTCCCTCCAACTTGTCACTTTCAAAATTCAAAATTTGAATCTCATAGCATTTATCAAGCACATTAACCAAAATGTGTTCATTCCTCCTCCAATCACATGTGGACAAGTGGTCTTCTCTCATTGGTTGGTCTTTTGTCCCACATTCACCCAAATCCTTTAATATTCCATTCTTCAAATCTATAAATAGAGGCCTCCTTTATTGCAATATCATCCACAATTTGAGTAAACTTACTATATTCAACTTCATCCATTTTATCAAGTTCTTAGCTAGGTTATGCAGGTTTTTCATCATGGAGCTTGATTGAATTTGTATCAAAGTGGATCACTCATCATCATTGCATCATAGGAGTTGGGAAAGGACCAATTTCTACACATAATTGGCACCAATTCCCCATGGGATTGAGGATTTCCATTGCTTGAATAGGATTTATCTTAGTTTCTTGTTTTATTCTTCATTTCATTTCCTATTTTGAATATTGTAGATGGATTTCATGGGGAATCTTAGTTCTAACTTGTATTTCAATCTAATAATGTGTTTTTTTTCCATGTTTGTGTAGGTCTAGAATTGGGGTTCACATTTTGGAACTAGAAGGAGTGTGAATCTAAATGATTTCATGACATTTTTTGAAATATTCCATGTTTTTTTTTTTGCAGCTCACAGGCAATAGTGTCGCTCATAGTCCAGTGGTTCCAAACTGCACCGCTACTAGTCCAACGGTGCTATATTGCACCGCTCCTAAATTTTAAAGTACGTCGCTAGAGTCTTCCCACCTAAAAAATTCAAATTTCAAACTCAATCGTGGGTTTTCCAAATTTCAAACTATGTCGCTTGCCAAACTGCACCGCAATCACGGTCCCTTTTTTCTATAGAGGGCCGCTCTCAGTCATCAATGACACTATATTGCACTGCTGGCCATCTCAAATTGCACCGCACCTGCGGATAGTGTCCCTGGAGTTGGGTAAAAGGCAGATTTTTTATTATTTTTAACATTTTTTGTGATGTAGGAACTTCTCGAGGTCATAACTTTTGACTCGGATGTGGGTTTTGGCTGAAATTTTACAAGCAGTTTCGTTATAAGGTGGCATGTGGATTGCCAACTAACTTTAGTTGGTGGCCATTTTGGCACATTTTCGGTGCTTGAAACTTCATCTTGGCCCTCAAAATGGCAATTTAGTATTTTTTTCTAGCTTTTTTAAAGTTTTTGTTAATAACTTGAAACTCATGTTTCCAATTTAGGATGTTAGTTGGTAATTCATCCTATCTTAGTTTTAGAAAGTTTTTGGGAAAAAGTAGGACTCTCAAAGTTATGCATGCAAAATTACCAAAAATGGCAAAATCTGGCAATTGTTGAAATCTACCAAAAAGGGAAGTTTCTTGATCAAAGGTGAAGGAAGGAAAATGAAGGCCAAAGGTTCTTTATGAAATCATTGTCTTATTGTATTAAGTGTTTTTAAACACTTTGGGAGAGTTTATAATCCCTTTCTAAGGATTTTTTTACCTTCATGCTTTTACGACACACTAAATTTCTTTTGGGCTCTAAAAAGAACACTACAAAAGCTTTTCAATTTTTGCAACAAAGGGTTAAAAATAACTTTAGAGCAACTTACTAGATTTGGTTTGAAGTTAATAATTGAACAAAAAAAATTTCATCTTTCCTTTTGGTGCTCTAAAAATAATCAAATCCTTGCCTTGAGGATTTAAAATGAACAAGTGCATCTTTGTTTTGTAATCACTTACCCAAAATAATATCACCAAAAAGATGTATGCACTTCTCTCACACTTTATAGCGATCTTGAGAATCAAAAGTCTCTTTTGTGATCTTAAGTTGTGTAAGTGATTGCCTTCACATTTCATTTGGGATTAAAAATTGCATCAATCTTGCGAGTGTGAGTGTGGTATATTGCGAGAGTTCTCCCTTTGTTTTTCAACAAAGGTCGATTGAACTATGGGATATGTTTGGTCACTTTTGTTTATCTTAGAGGGCTTGCCTTGTGGGAAAAAGTAATCACCCAAGGGAATGACTCAATTGGGAACACATTAAATCCAAGCGACTTCCAACTAGTATATAAGTGTGGATTCTCAAGGAAATTTTGAGAATAACGAGGATTATTCTAACAAGAAGGGCAACAATGGTATTGTTGGGTCTCAAAAATGCTGGTTTCAATGAACCATGAGAGGCTGCCAAACTCTCACTACGTTGTTGGTCAACTAACAAGGCCAACCTATGTGGTTGAACCCTCTACTCTTAAGGCTTTGTTAGACCTAGGTGGGTGCACCTATATGACTGACACAGATTTTGAATTATTTTTCCTACTTGATCTAACTATCCACAAATGGCAATTTGATAGTGGAAGGAATATGATCCTAATTTGGTATGAATTGATATGTTTAATTAAGAGATGAAAATGGATAGAACTGATGTAATCTAAATAGGGGAGACCAGTGCCTTGTTGGGTAAAAACAGAGTCAAATGAAAGCTTTAAACAAATGGTTTCTATCAAGCAGAGATTGTAACTATTTGGCATATGATATTTAGTCTATAACTTGTATAAACATGTAGGGATGTAATTATCAAACTCTTCTTAGTGATCCAAATGACAATTTCCAAATTATTGTGAATGAATTGAAGGAGTTAATCTTTGCTTGAAAGAACCAACCAATCACATCACACGAATACAGCAAATGTGTACTGATAAACTGAGAATATACTTGATATGTAAATTTAAATAACAAAGAAACATCAACCTTGGAGACAACTTGATAATATTTCAATTAATTTCAATAGATAATTGATACTAGAATACTGCCACAACATTAAATTCCATTCATCTGATCCTTCAAAATGTATACATGCATCATAGTCTCCTTGAATATCATTCTAAAAATACTTACAACAATTTTCCTATTTCTAACAACCTATCTCTCCTTGTCCTTTAGAATTTTACAAATACTTATACATTTTATCCCAAGGGTCGTGACCCTTCAATTTTCTAATTATGGTCGTTCACATTCTTCATAGTTTTTAAAAAAAAATTTAATTAATTGCCTTGTCGGCAAATAAATCATTTTAAACTATAGTCGAGCTTTTAATTTTCTCATTTTATACCTTTTCCCGCTTTTATTTTATTTTAAATTTTACTGCGACCTTTCCTTTGTATTTACCTCTCTACCACGGTATGGTGGTGCCTGACCCCACATTGACTGTTGCAGTCTTCATCATCGCTTACCGCAGTATGGCGGTAACCGTTAGTTGCTTCCCTCCTTGCCTACTGCTCTACCGTGATCTATGTACTAATTGTGTGCGGTATAGCGGTAACCGCTAACCGCTACCGTTAACTACTTCCTTGCTTTCCCACTGACTGTTTGCCTCCAATCATTAGTTGTCTACCATGTTACCGTAGTCACTGGCTTGTCTGCCACTGGTACCGCAGTAGACTTCCTTCACTGTTTGTTGACCGCTACTATGGCCACCACAGTCTGTGGTTTAACCGCACGCGGTGGCACATTAAATACTTACAACTTGCTCCTTAGCTGCCACTGCCATACCGCGAGCCCATTGTGGGAGGCCGCGGTAAAGCGATAAAGACCTATATAGTAAAATTTAAAGGGGCAGTAAGGGTTATAAATTATTTTTGGCCCTTTTTAAATGGCGGTAAAGCTAAATTTTCCATGAGAAGGTAATGAAATATAATAAAATAAATGGGGGAAAAGCATAGAAGGTGGTTAATGACTTTTATGGGAAAGATAATGAAAATGTAAGGCATGAGTAAATAAAATATCTTAAGGTTTTGATGGATTTTCATGGAAAATAAATAGGAAAATCCTAGGAATTCTTGTGGAAAATTTTAGTTTTAACAGTGGCTCCGTCTAGGGATGAATGATTGTGAGATCATTGCAAGGATCCATATCTCTGGGAGAGTAGACAAAACATTATGATGAGAGTAAGTGGAGATGAACATAATCCTAAACTATTGTACATGGAAAAAAGATCAAATAAGGGATTCCAAGATTGTCTATGTATTGGCAATATCTTGCATCCTTTTCTTCCTATACTACTGTGCATGGAAAATTTATGAGAAGTCTTCTTCAAGAGTTGTCCATGTACTGGCAACCCTTGATCCTCTATAAATTTTAAGAGAAAAAGTTCTTCAGAAATTGCCCATGTATAGGCAATTCTTGCTCTTCACCACTCATACTTTCTAAATAATATGAATCCTCTCCTTGCTTGCCAATAATAACAAAAGGTCCTAACCATAGTGCCTCAAATTTTCCATGTTTTCCCTTCTCTTGGCATCTAGCATTCCACATCAATACTAGATCATCCTTTTCAAATTTTCTACTTCTTGCTTTTTTGTCAAACAAATATTTCATTTGTGCTTGCAATTTCATGTTCTGGTTTTGAGTTGTTCTTCTTACTTCATCAAGTTCTGCAAGTTGCTCCATTCTCTCCTCCATTGGTTCAGGAACATCTCTATCCTCTTGGAGGATAAATTTGTATACTAGCAATAAATTTTGCAGAGGCATCCTAGCTTGTGTTCCATAGACTCATTCATATGGGGATTTCCCAATTGCCCTTTTGATGATAATTCTATCTGCCCATATAGCCAATCTTAACTTTGAATCCCAAGATATTTTTTTCTTACTGAGCATCCTTTTTATGATTTTTAAAAGACTCTTGTTGCTAGATTTTTCCTGACCGTTAGCTTGTGGATGATATGGGGCCGAATAAGAAACATTGATACCATATGTCTTACAAAACTCTTTGAACTCATCAGACCTGAAACACATGCCATTATCTGTAATCACCCTCAATGGTGTACTGAATCTAGTAATAATGTTATCCATTAGAAAGTTGATCACAACTTTACTTGTTGCTTGCTTGGTTGGGATTGCCTCTACCAATTTGGTGAAGTAATCAGTTGCCACCAGTATCCACTTATGTCCTCCACTCAACTTCTCTTGAATTTCTCCAATGAAATCAATTCCCCATTGGTGAAAAGGGGCTTCAACCTTCATAGGTCTGAGTGGTAGAGCTCCCTCATACTTCATTTTCCTTGAGAACTTTTGGCATGCCTCACACTTCCTTACATATAAAAATGAATCATTAAAAAAATTTGGCCAGTAATAACTTGCCTTGAGGATTTTATGTGCAGTTTTCTTTGCTGAATAATGTCCTCCACAGACTCCTTTGTGCATTTCTTTCAGAACATGACCAGCCTGTGACTCATCCAAACATAACAACAACATTCCATATCTGTTTTTCCAGAATAGATCTCCTTCTATAAATACATATTTAGAAGCCTGAAGTTTTAAAGTTCTTTTCTGGTTATCATTCAGTCCCTCTGGGCATTTTGTGTTCCTAAGGTAATGCATGATATCTGTGTACCAGGGTGTATGCTCAATGCTTGCAATTGCATTTCCTTCTCCTTGTACATTGTAGATTTGATTTGCCTCAATGTTTGTCTCTACCATCAATTTGGCCAATCCGTGGCCCCTTACCAATTTAGTAATGTGTATTTCCATATCAAATTCCTAGATTTTGTTAATCCACTTACATATTTTCCCTGTCACTTCTCATTGTGTCAAGATGTTTTTGACTGCTGTGTGAGGAACATATGCAATTACTTTGGCTCCAACAAGATACGGCCTGAAAGCTTTTATGGCCTTTACCAGTGCAAAGGCTTGTTTTTCCATTATGTCATACTTCAATTCTGATCCCTATAAAGATTTAGTAAATAAAGATACAGGTTGCTCATGACCATCCTCATTTTTCTGTAACATGACAATAGCTATTGTATGTAGGGAAGCAAATGAAAATATCTGAAAAGGATTTGTGAAATCAGGAGACTTGAGGACAGGGGCTTCCTTAATGGCTTTTTTAATGGATACAAAGGCTTCTAATGCTTCTGGGGTCCATTCAATATTTTGTCCTTTCTTTAACATTTTTGATATGGGTTTGACAATCTCAGCAAAGTTGGATACAAATCTCCTAACAAAATTAATCTGCCCAAAGAATGACTGGATGGCTTTCACATTTTTAGGGATAGGAACCTTATCTATAGCCTCAACTCTCTCAGGATCTATCCTAACTCCCTCTTTTGATACAATGTGTCCTAAGAGCTTCCCCTCTGTAACAACAAAATGACATTTCTTAGGGTTCAAACTAATGCCATATTCTAAAGCTTTAATGAATATTTTTTCAAGGTGCCCTATATGATCTTCAACCCTTTTTGAGTAAGTCATGAGGTCATCTTGGTACACCAACATTATAGAATTGATCAGTTCAGCAAATGCTAAGTCTATAGCCCTTTGAAAGGTTGCTCCTACATTAGTGAGACCAAAAGGCATTCTCACATATACATATGTCCCCCATGGGGTTGTGAAAGTTGTTTTGTACTGCTCACATTCTTTGAATTTAACCTGGTTGTAACTACAAAACCCATCCATCATAGACAACAATTCACACCCAGTTACCTTATGCAGTATGGCTTCCATGTTAGGCAGTGGGTAGTTATCTTTAAGAGATGCTACATTCAAATTTTTGAAAAATACACACAACCTTATATCTCCATTTTCTTTCTAACAGGAACAAGGTTTGACACCCATGTTGAGTGCCTCACAGGTTTGATAATACCTCCATCTCTAAGCTTGGTCAATTCTTCCTACATTTTTGGTTCCAGAGTGGGGTTAATGGGCCTTTGTTTCTGTCTAAATGGCTTTGCATCTGCTGTCAATGGAATTTCATGCTGAAATAAATCCTTCCTATATGCCTTGAGGTCTTCATAAGACCATGCAAACACATGTTTATACTTTCTTAACAATGAAATCAACATTCTTCGGATAGTAGGGCTTATCTTTTTTCCAATATATACCTTCCTTGGTGATAGTTCAGTCCCCAAGTTTACTTCTTCAATATCTTCCCCTTTGGCTGGTGTTTGTTTCATAAGGGATAGATCACTTCCATTGTATACTCTTTCCAAAGCTACCAACCCCTTGGGAAGTTTATTAGTCTTAAGTTGCAAGACTTTCTTTCCAAAAATTGTCTCTTCTCCATTTATTTCTTCCACAAAGGCATTGAAATCAATTTCTTGAGCCTCATACTGGTCCATACATTGAAGGAACTTCAAAAGTTCAGTGTCATTGTTGAAA
>CM021102.1:821158570-821189083 GCA_007115665.2 Sequoiadendron giganteum
ACAACCAGTTCCGAATCTCTGAAAACTATCAAGACTTTGATCTTGTGTTTTACAGCTCCATTTCCCTCATGGCTGCAAGCTCCATCAAAGTACATTTTCCATATTCCTTGTTGATTTTCAAAAATATTCTGATCAATTGGATCTTTTCTTTCCAACTCGGGTTGAGATGGTTCCACTCTAAAACTTCCCAAATCAACATCACAGAAACAATTCAGTGGCTCTTGAGGAGCGTTTTCGACAATTTGGTTCACTCTAGGTTCTCTATACAATTTCACCTCTTCACCATTCACTGGTATGGTGGCATATGATAAGTCAAGCTATACATTGCCTCCTACTACAGTAGTCCACTGTCTTGATAGAAGCATCCCAAACTGGGGTGGTGTGTCAATTACAGTTATGTCAATAGTGTAAGAGGCTTGTGGGTAAGTTGCTAACCTTACTTTCACATTTTTCATGATTCCAACAACCGGGACAGGCCTGCTATCCATGGCATAGCATTTACCTCCCTCCACATCTATCCATAAACCGAGTTGCTTCATTACACCTACTGGCATGATATTCAATGAAGCACCTGAGTCTATCATGCAATTTCTTACCAATTTTCCGCTTATGAGTAAAGTGGTGAAAAATGGGTCAATTTATGGGGTGTTCATTAGGCAGGCTTCTGGGATTTTTACCTCCTTCCTTTTATTATTTATTTCAGAGGCCCCTTTGTTTCCAGGGCTTATACTTTGATTTCCATTAGAAATTAATTGTATAGTACTTTCCCTATATTCTTTGATTTTCATCATTTCAATTAAGGGTACAAACATTTTTAATTGAGAGAGAGCTTGCATAAAATCAAAAGATGTACCTTCAACTTTAATTGACCTTTTAGATTCAGTGCATTCTCCTTTGATTTCTTCTTTTTCTAGTTTTGATGTTTGATCTAGCTTTCGTTTTTCAATGGGATGTTTCTTGATTTCCTCCTTAGGGGACCCCTTTTGTTCTGTACTGTCTGATTTTTTATTATCAATCCACTTTGGTGTCTCATCTGATGCATTTTTATTTTTTATGAATATCCCCCTTGGGACACCTTCATCTTTATTTACTATTTTGTTTCTCAAATGATATTTGCTTCTGGCATCCTCCACTGCTGCAACTGTCAATCTTTTAATCTCCTCTTCACTAGGTCTTCTTATATTACATCTGTTAGTCTGGCTTGATGCAACAGGGGGGTCTTCATCGCTTTCATTTTCCTCATGGTCAAAGAAAACATGCTGCTCTACCATGTGAACATTGTATTCATATCCTTCCTCCTCTAAAGAAGCATATTCTTGCTCCAAATAGTCAAGAGTGTGAGAAGTTAAGTAGACATTCTGCTCTTCACCACCATCATCTTCCTGTGTGTCTTCCTCCAGTATTGATTGAGCTGTTACACAATGTTCAGGGGAATGTGGTGCATAACAGGTTCAACACCATAGACTCTTATCTACCATATATGCTCCCTTTCTTTTTAGTTGATCTGATGTTTCCTTATTTCTTGGCCTATCACTTACCAGCTTCCCATCCTTCCAATTTGTATTATAAGGCATGTCATGCAACTTTGGTCTTTCATTTCTATACGTGTTCTCTTGTCTGTTTGGGGGAACATATTGAGGAATCCTAAGGTTTTCCCTCTTAGAAGACATCCTTGCAGCTTTTCTGTTATTTTCAATAGTCAAGGCTATCTTTTGGGCCTTAGCCAGAATCCCGGGATCTCTATTTCTTAATTTATATCCTGTCTTAGGATCGAAGGCTTTCAAATAGACACTCAACGCAGTAGGATCAGTCAACTTGGATGCCTGAGGTATTTTATTGTGTAATTTAACAAACCTCTAGTTAAAATCAAAGGCTGACTCATTTTGATATTTTTAGATAGTCATTAACTCATGTAAGGCAAAGTCTAATGCACACTGATTCCCATATTGCTGAAGAAACAGATCATGAAATACTTGAATGGAATAAATGGATGTTGTTGGTAGACTATTAAACCAGTCCCTAGAATCCTCAACCAATGACATCATAAATAATCTCATTTGTACATCCTCATACTGCATGTCCAAGTCCTGAATGACTACTTTAAAATTTCTCAGATGTTCCTCGGCTGTAACTGCATTACTTCCTATGAATTTAGGGACTAAGTTCCTCCAATTATTGTCAAGGGGGTAAGGGAAAATCTTAAATCCAGCAAGATCCTATTGTTTAATCATGGTTGTGCATGGTGGGGGGGGGTTTTGAAAATGTTGGTGTTGGTAGGATGGGTTGTTGTTTGCCATATATTGTGGACCTTGTGGGGGTGCATACTGTTGATGAGGAGGTGGTTGAATATTTCGGTGTTGTGGTGGAGCATTAGTGTTTCTATATAAATTTCTAGGCTGATTTCAGTGGGCTTGAGGGGAACTTGATGGCTTCATATTGTTGCTTTTATGGGGGGGGTGTGTATTTGGGTGATTCAGTCACTAATGTTTTAACTCGAGCTTCGTGTAACTTCACCTTTCTCAACTCTTCTATTGCTTGAAGTTGTTTCTCATACTCTACCCTTAATCTTTTTGCATTTTTCCCCATTTGTTCCAACCATGTATCTTCTTCATCTTGTGTCGTGAATTCATGATTTTCTTTGAATGTCTAATCATACTCAAGACCTCCTTCATAGAGTGTTGTTCTCTGCTCAAATTCAAACTCTTTTCTTTTTCTGGCTTCAAACTCAGCCATATGCTCATCAGCTTTCTCAGGGTTTAACCTGTGGGAAGGATTTCTCCTCTCCTCAGGAGTGTGAAGCTCCTTAGACAGACTCTCTTCATTTGCAAGCGTATCATATGAATTGTGTGTTTCCAATGATTTTGACACTTTATTTTTTGTTGCTGTGTCCAATTCATTAAATGCTTTCTTGCAATGATTGTTTTTGTAGTTTGACTTTCCTTTATCATCAGGACAATCGCCCTCTCTGTACAAAGATCTCCTTCCTTGCATGTTATGAGAAACTGTGATGGTCTGAACTCTAGGTTTATTCCTTTCTGATTTGTATCTTATTGTGTCAGTCTAAATATTTTTGTTCATTCAGAGTCGCCACCCACTTTTTCTAAAAGTGAGAAAAGATTTTTTGTGGTTATCTTACCCAGCGGAGTCGATTTCTTTCAAATTTCAGTTATGGTTTTCTTTAGTGACTTTATATGGAAAGGTTGTCTATTACCGGACAATTCTCTAGTTTTTTCCCTAGTAGAGTCACCAATTTGTTGGGTCTCAAAAACGTTGGTTTCAATGAACCATGAGAGGCTGCCAAACTCTCACTACATTGTTGGTCAACTAACAAGGCCAACCTATGTGGTTGAACCCTCTACTCTTAAGGCTTTGTTAGACCTAGGCGGGTGCACCTATATGACTGACATATATTTTGAATTATTTTTCCTACTTGATCTAACTATCCACAAATGGTAATTTGATAGTGGAAGGAATATGATCCTAATTTGGTATGAATTGATATGTTTAATTAAGAGATGAAAATGGATAGAACTGATGTAATCTAAACAGGGGAGACCAGTGCCTTGTTGGGTAAAAATAGAGTCAAATGAAAGTTTTAAATGAATGGTTTCTATCTGGCAGAGATTATAACTATTTGGCATATGATATTTAGTCTATAACTTGTATAAACATGCAGGGATGTAATTATCAAACTCTTCTTAGTGATCCAAATGAAAATTTCCAAATTACTATGAATGAATTGAAGGAGTTAATCTTTGCTTGAAAGAACCAACCAATCACATCACACAAATACAACAAATGTGTATTCATAAACTAAGAATATACTTGATATGTAAATTTAAATAACAAAGAAACATCAACCTTGGAGACAACTTGATATTATTTCAATTAATTTCAACAAATAATTGATACCAGAATAGTGCCACAACATTAAATTCCATTCATATGATCCTTCAAAATTTATACATGCATCATAGTGTCCTTCAATATCATTTTGAAAATACTTACAACAATTTTCCTATTTCTAACAACCTATCTCTCCTTGTCCTTCAAAATTTTACAAATACTTATACATTTAATCCCAAGGGTCACGACCCTTCAATTTTCTAATTATGGTCATTCACATTCTTTACAGTTTAAAAAAAAACATTTAATTAACTGCCTCGTCAGTAAATAAATCATTTTAAACTATAGTCGGGCTTTTCATTTTCTCATTTTATACCTTTTCCCGCTTTTATTTTATTTTAAATTTTACTGCGAGCTTTCCTTTGTATTTACCGCTCTACCGTGGGCTTTGACTTTTCTCCCATGGTATAGCGGTGCCTGACCCCACATTGATCGTCGCAGTCTTCATCGTCGCTTACCGTGCTACCGCTGGCTTTGACTTTTCTCCCGCAGTATGGCGGTAACCATTAGCCGCTTCCCTCCTTGCCTATTGCTCTACCTCGATCTATGTACTAACTGTGTGTGGTATAGCGGTAACTGCTAAACGCTACCATTAACTGCTTGCTTGCTTGCCCACTGACTATTTGCCTCCAACTGTTAACTATTTACCACGTTACTGTGATCACTGGCTTGTCTGCCAGCAGTACCGCGGTAGACTTCCTTTGCTGTTTGTTGACCGCTACCACAGCCACCGCAGTCTGTGGTTTAACCGCACATGGTGGCATGGTAAACACTTGCAGCCTACTCGTTAGCCACCATCGCCATATCGCGAGCCCATTGTGGGAGGCCATGGTAAAGCGATAAAGAGTTATATACTAAAATTTAAAGGGGCGGTAAGGGTTATAAATTATTTTTGGCCTTTTTTAAATGGCGGTAAAGCTAAATTTTCCATGAGAAGGTAATGAAATATAATAAAATAAATGGGGGCAAAGCGGAGAAGGTAGTTAATGACTTTTATGGGAAAGATAATGAAAATGTAAGGCATGAGTAAATAAAATATCTTCAGGTTTTGATGGATTTTCATGGAAAATAAATAGGAAAATCCTAGGAATTCTTGTGGAAAATTTTAGTTCTAACATGTATCTCGCCACATGGATGGTCCCCCACGAACAGAATGCCAGCATTAAAACCCTTGTTTAGAAAAGGCCAAAATCCTTAACTATTTGTTGGTACAAAATGTCATGTCCTTTGAAGCCACCGCACATATACATGTGATTCTATTGTAGAGATGAAAAGTATGCCATAGGAGATTCATGGGTATTGATGCTTGGCTGACCTGAGAAGTGAATGCACTATAAGGGGGAGCTTGTGTGGTCAAGCATCTAATCATTCGTACTAAATATGTGCAGCTGGATTCGTCCAAGTGGGAACCCAACAAATATTGTCTCTTCATCCTAGGATTGTACATGTTCTTGGAATCAAAAACACATTGCTTTGATAAAAAAATTTGAAAACAAACATTCACAAGATCTTCAAAATTTCAAACCCTTTAGGGGAAGCAAATAACTTTGACGAATTCAAATTCTCATGCTTTCCCTAGGTATTTCATCCTTAGAGGCTTCTAAGTATTTGGACCTAATCACAATTTTCTCTCACTAAAGTCAACATTAGAGAACTATTGCCTTGATTTCCACATAATGCACTTTGTGGGATGAAAGAAAATTAGGACATTGGACATTCAGTTTGAAAAAACTAAGCAAGAAGTGTTTGTGGTAAAAATAAATTCATTAATCAAGATTAGCCCCAATTGAACCCCACACATGTGCTTGCAATCTTTTGTCTTATGGTTTTCCATGCGAACATTGATCTTTTGGTTTGAAATACTCTTACGGAAAAGCATGTTCTTCAATATCTTGGTCTAGTAAAAAATTTCACTTAGGTTCATCTAGGATCAAGTCAAACACTTCACCCATCTCAAACATCAAGTAAATCCCATCTCACCAAAAACCTCTTGGAAACTTTGAAAACATCATTCATGCTAGACTTCTAGGCAAAATCAAAATCACCTTGTTTGACTTAACACACTTAGTCAAATTATCCACTTGTGTACGAGTTTACTCTAGGATAACACAATTTCCTAGAGTTTACAAGTTCACTATTCAAAATCACCTTGTTTGACTTAACACACTTAGTCAAATTATCCACTTGTGTACGATTTTAATCTAGGATAACACAATTTCCTAGAGTTTACAAGTTCATTATTCAAAATCACCTTTTTTGACTTAACACACTTAGTCAAATTATCTGCTTATGTACGAGTTCACTCTAAGACAACACAACCTCCTAAATTTTGCAAGTTCATTATCCAAATCAATCAATCAAAATCAAATCAAATCAAGTCCTAAAGTCTACCATTGATCAAAAGTTCCTAAAAGTTTAAACACCCATATCATTCACCCCTTTCATCCTTCATCTCATCATTGGTCATAAACCCCTGAGAGGTCAACAAGTTCAAAACACAAGAGGAACATGGAATATAAACTTGATCCATCCATCATGAGTAGTCTAATTCAACCAAACTATCAAGGCCTTACAATGCCAATTGATTTTCAAAACTTGCTGTACAACCCATAAATGGGATCATTATCTCCTACAAACCTCAATGCTACAACAAATGTGATTTTTCCCAATCTAAATTTTGCAACATCTTTTCTTATCGTAGATTTAAATCAAAGTCAAAAATTACAAATCTATCAACCAAACAATCAAGGCATGAGCCTTTCATGAAACACTCCAATCATAAATCAAAACATCATACAAAATCCTCTTGTCTTGCCATCGATATCGCAACAATAGGTGGCAACAATTCAAGCAACCCCAACAATCAACATATCATTTACCACCCCCCAAATATCTCAAAATGTGGTCTCCCAAGGAACAAGCATATCAATCACACCCTCCACCACGCAAACCCCAATTATCAATACAACCGCTCCTTTCATCACAAGGGTTAACATCATTCCCAATCCACCGTCATTACCACATAAGCACAACATGACCAATTCATTCATCATCACGTTGCAAGCAGCTCAACAAGCACAGGCTCAAGCTGAAGCCTGACACCAAGCTCAGCAAGTGCAAGCGCAAGCTCAATACCAAGCACAATTACAAGAAACTTGACAAAAATCATTTCAACAAGGTCTACAAGAGTATCAAGTGCAACAACAAGCAGCCCAATTTCTAGCCCAACAAAAAGCTTTGTTGGTACAACATCAACAAGACCAACAACAAGCATTGTTGGCACAAAAAAAGCAGGCATATTAGCGAACCTTACTCGCGTAGCAAAGCTTGCAACAAACTCCCACCAAAATTATTGAAAACAATGATCAAGATCTATCCATCGATGAGCACCTTGAAGATGTTTCCACCTCATCCAATTATCAAATCAACATACATCAAGAACCATTTTTTAGTCATGATCAAGACCCCTCCTACAAAGATCTATTTCAAGGAGTGCTAATATTATTTGATCCTTTGGTGAAGCAATCAAAAGCAATTCTATCAGGTTCTAAAGTGAACACCTAATCATCAAAATCTCAATTCTAGGTCAGTAAGTCAGCAAGTTGATCAACTCAGATTATCAATAGCTTATCATCAAATCAAAAGCTCATTATCACCTGATCACAACATGTCCTAGGAATATGACCTTCCTACGATGGACATCAACATCAAGCATCACCATAGTTTAGTCTTGGCTAGTAGTATGAATAACATCAACTTGTTTTTTTACTTTATCTTTTCTTTGGATTTATATTATTGCGCCCATTCCGAGGACCTCTCAATGATGTCTAAACAAAAAGACATAGAGAGAAAGGAATGGAGCAATGATCATTATCTTTTTGTTCATTGTGCTTGTTGGATGTTCTTGTAAAATAGCTCCATCATGCGTGCTTTGTTTGGTTTGCAGGGAAGGTGTTTTAAGTATCTTGTTGACCACATGGAAAGGCTTGATTTTCTATGTTTTGGTCTGAGATGTTTAGAATGTTGGAACTACACTCTGAATAAGGTTTTGTATGTCAAGTGTGAACAAGAATACTCCTATCAGATTAAAAATTCAAATTCTGTCACACTAGGTACCATATCATCCTGGTTCTCTATACCTTGAAGCATCGTACCTACGTCTGTTATCAAACATGAAGTAATTGGCCCTTTTAAAATCCTAACTCCTAGTAAGAAAATCATCATCATCGACATTAATAATGTAGGTATGTGGATCCTCCTTTCATCATCTCATTCTTCTTATTCTTCTATCTTTACTAAAATTTTTATCCAAAATTGGTGTGTTGTATCAAAATATACATGAGGCTACCCATGGTCGATGACTATCTATACATCATCAGAATTGTCTACATCAAATATCTGATCTTTCTAAAGAATTATCTTTTTCCCTTTGATCAATAGAACCACTCCTCTCACATTTTATCGTGATCTCGATCAGAAAATTAAACATTTCTACTTGATCTCTCGAGGGGGAAATATACCAACATAATCCTTCTCGTTGGGGAAACAGTGAGGCATCTGAAAAATTGAGAAATTTTTGAATTTTGATCACAACAGTTTATTCTTTGAACCAATACAACAAGTGTATTGCTTCAAAGAGGGGAAAAATGTAGACATGAAAAATATACAAGTTGATCCTACACACCTAATCCTGATCTTACTAACATTGTTTCTTCCTAAAATCATCCTCTTTACTAATTAATTTAATTTAATAATCTTTATTTGATTAAATTCATCACATTTCATCTCTTAATTAAATAAATCCCCCTTTTATCAGATTAAGTCATCGTGTCCTATTAATTAAATAAATCAATTTTTTAATTAATCCTATAGTCCCTCTTTTAATTAAATAATTCATTTTATTTATTTAATCTCTAAATTCATCTTATTTAAATTAAATAAATTTCTTTTTATTTGATTTAAAACTAACACCATTCTCTTTAATCAAATAAATCAAACTTTATTTAATTAAGTCTAAAATCATTATTCCTTTCTTTTGATTAATTAAATCTTGAAATCCAAGTCAAAATGGTCAAATCAACTAATACCCCTCTTAATTAATCAAATCTTGATTAATGCTAATCTTAATCACTCCAATCTTCTAGATTTTGCAACTTGCACAATAAATCAATTTATTTGATTTATTAAATCATCAATTTCCATTCAAAAGGACATCTTTTGTGGAATATTCTTTCAATTCAAAAATCCCTCCAAAAGGGGATGGGTACTTTCAACAAGGAATTTAAGACCTCTTACATGTCCTTGGCCTTGAGCCAAGTGACATTAACTCCATTCTTCTCTCCCTCCAACTTGTCACTTTCACAATTCAAAATTTGAATCTCATAGCACTTACCATGCACATTGACCAAAATATGCTCATTCCTCCTCCAATCACATGTGGACAAGTGGCCTTCTCTCATTGGTTGGTCTTTTGTCGCACATTCACCCAAGTCCTTCAATATTCCATTCTTCAAATCTATAAATAGAGGCCTCCTCTATTGCAGTATCATCCACAATTTGAGTAAACTTACTATGCTCAACTTCATCCTCAAGCATATATACTTTCATCCATTTTATCAAGTTCTTAGCTAGGTTATGTAGGTTTTTCATCATGGATCTTGATTGAATTTGCATCAAAGTGGACCACTCATCAACATTGCATCATAGGAGTTGGGAAAGGGCCAATTTCTACACATAATTGGCACCAATTCCCCCATGGGATTGAGGATTTGCATTGTTTGAATAGGATTTAACTTATTTTCTTGTTTTATTCTTCATTTCATTTCCTATTTTGAATATTGTCGATGGATTTCATGGGGAATCTTAGTTCTAACTTGCATTTCAATCTAATAATGTGCTTGTTTGCCATGTTTCTGCAGGTTTAGGACTGGGGTTCATAGTAACAAACCATCAAAAATTGTAGTCATTTTGCACTTTGGACAATTAAGGGATTATGTTGGTTGAATGTAGCTTGGAGTGATTCAGAATATTTGGGTGTGAAAGAGGACCATGTTTAGTATATATGTACACAATCAGATGTGTTGGAATAGTTTGTTTGGTCACAGGAGTTGTAGAATGAAAGTTGCACCACTTTGTAACTTTACACTACTTACATTTGACAACTTTTCTCTAAGTGAAAAGTCACCACCATGGGAAAACACCTTCGAGATAATGAAAAATGAGAAAATTTATTGTAGAGGGGTCCAATGCAATCCCATAGGCTCATACAAGAAGTTTCTACGTGTCACAGTATCTGAGTAACAATCTGTCGAATATTGCAGCCATTTTGCACCTTGGACTCTTAAGGGATTCAATCGGTTGCATGTATCTCAAAGAAATTCAGCATGTTTGGGTGTGAAAGAAGACCATGCCTAGCGTAAATGTACCCATCCAAATGCATTGGAATGGTTCATTTGGTCACGCGAGTTGCAGAACAAAAGTTGCACCACTTTGCAACTTTACATTACTTGCATTTGATAACTTTTTCCCAAAGTGAAAAGTCACCACCATGGGAAAATGCCTCTTAGATAGAAAAAACCGAGAGAGATTATTGTAGAGGAGCTCAACACAATCCCATAGGCTTAGAAAATAAATTTCTAAGTGTCGTGGTATCTAAGTAACAACCCATCGAAGATTGCAACCACTTTGCACTTTGGACTCTTAAGGGATTCTATCAGTTGAACGTAGTTTGGAGTGATTCAATGTGTTTGGGAGCAAAAGAGGACCATCCCTAGTGTAAAAGTACCCATCTGGATGTGTTGGAATAGTTTTTTTGGTCACGCAAGTTGTAGAATGAAAGTTGCACCACTTTGCAAATTTTCACTGCTTGCATTTGACAACTGTTTCCCCAAGTGACCAATTTGATCTCTAACTAGAGGTTTACAATTCAAATGTATTTAACCTTAATTACAATTATTCCTGATCTAGATAGAATTTTGTGACTATGTTTTTTAACCGTTGAAAATATAAACTAGGTTCATTAACCATTACGAAACTTAAGAAAGTTAACTAATTACTATAACGTTGTAATTAGAACTTAAATGCCAAATTGAAAATACTGAAGAGAAATTAGAGAGAATGTAAGATAGGAGATTGAAGAAGATAGAAGAAGATAGAAGAAGAATGAGACGAAAGATATAAAGATTAGACATGGGTTGATAATGAGGTTCATCCTTAAAAGGACTACATCTCTGAGTCCGCTTCTCAATGTTGGACTACTTTCATTAATATTGTCAAGCACCTGAAAATGCCTTCTTACAATATTCAAGCTTCAAAACCTGTACAAAATTCCTCACAATCTCTCTTACTCTTATAATTTTTGGTGTATAATAACACCTTGTAATTCTTCTCCTCCAAAATTTTCCACACTAGAATTATTTCTCCAAGTAAACTTGATTAATTCTCAAAATTCCCATAATTTTCCTGATAATACAATTATTCTCTCCCAAAGAATTTTCCAATATCCCACAATGCCAAAATCCTTCCCCTTTTATACAAAATTGTTGGCTAATATGGTTCATAACCATATGATTTAATAATAACCCCATATCTCTCAATTTACATTACAATATATTTGAAAATCCTTTCAAAACTAATAAAAACCCTTGAATAATCCTCTTCATATTATTTTAAGCCTTTGTAATTATCATAATTTGTTGAAATATGAGAAAGGTGGTTAAAGGGGTTAATTTGTTGAAATATGAGTTTACGGGCTTTATTTCTCTCCTTGTTTTATGGGCAAGGCAAGAGGATTTTAAGGCATGGGTTAAGGGATCAAATCCCACTAAATCCTCCTTATTTTATTTTTTAAACCATACATTTTTTTCCTTTAATAATTATGGTTTAATCCATATTTATGCCAACTCACTAATCCTGCCACATCATATGCCATGTGTCCTGCCAAGTGTCAAGCTTTGGTGATGCCATGTCACCATTTTGACCAAAAATTTGACTGACCGTAACTTTCACGTACGAGCTCCATTTTTGAAACCAAATATAGTTTTGAAATCAATGCAACGAGTGCTTCAACTTGGCTTCATTCTTACTTGGATTTGAAGTGATCAAATTTTTACCCTTTTTGACCACCTGATTCGCCTATTTGACAAAAATTTTGATTGCACATAACTTTTGCATAAAACTCCTTTTGAGCCTATTCAAGTTGTGTCAAGACTGTGTCGATGAGTTCTATGCGATGAAGCTATTTTTTTTTGGATTTTGAGATTGTGAATTTTTAGGTTTTATGGATCCACCTGGATCATTCCTCCCCATTGAGAAGATTTTGGACCTCCAAAAGGTTTGTTTTATGTACAATTTGAGCTAGGGAACTTTTTCCCCACTTGCCTAGTATCATCTGTCATTCCTGCTAAAATTTTGAACATCTGACCCATCACAAACACAAAGAAATATGAGATAGCTTTGTTGATACAATCAACTGCATGTTCATTAGTATTTACTATCACATTCATCATCCACATAGAAATAACTAGCAGAATAACAAGCAGCAATATTGAATACACTGATGTGAAGGAAATAGTATCAACATTTTGAATCTCCTGAACAAGAACATTATTAGAAAATAAAACATTCAAACCCTCTTTTACCACCTCTGGTTGAAGGCCTGACTCTACTTGCAATTGATCCTCACACTGTGTTGTCTGTGACACCTTATCATCATTCAAATCTTCATGCTCAGTATCAATATTTGTTACAAGCATGAGGGTTAAAGTATTGCTTGCATTTACAATCATCTTCAAATACCCTATGTTTACAAAATATTTGTCATTCTTCATGTGATGAGCTCTAACACTAAATTCATTTCCATCTTTAAACAAATAATACCTATTAAGTTCCTTGTAGAAAATGGATTTTCTATCATACAAATAAGGGCTCCCTAGAACCATCCCACAAATGTTAAGCAGAATAACATCTAATTATACCTCATCAACAAACTTGGATGTGATTGTGAATCAGAGTTTACACTGCTTTGACACATGTAGCTAAGCATTATCATGCACCCAACCCAATAAATAGGGTCTAGGATGAGGATTTGTTTTTAATCCCAATTGCTTAACAACTTGTTCTGAGATAGATTAGCTTGTGACCCACTGTCTATTAGCGTATCAATCTTAGTTTGTTTAGCAATAGCCCTTATATAAAGCAAGTCATTCCTTTTACTTTCAACATGTACTTCATTATAGCTTAGAGAAGAAGCATGGGAAGTAGTAATGAAAATAGGAGTGTTACCTATTATACCCACAACTATGATCTTGTTTTCATCATCAAAATATGATCCAAGATCATGCACAATAGTTGTGGCCTTTTGCTTAGCCTTTCAATCCTTGAACCATTTTGGTTTCTGATCAGGATGCAATTTTCAGCACTTTTCATCTTTGTGCCCTTTCTTCTTGCAGTGTGAGCAATACGGCTTATCATCCTCTTTCTTTACAATAGCTATTCAATGTAATTTATCTTTCTCTTTCATGCTTCCTTTGTGCTTACTTGAGTTCATCAATAGATTTTCATGGCTATTCCTTGAGCTTGTTTCCAAATGGATAGCTTTCACACTAACTTCATCAATGTTAGTTGGATTAAACATAAGTATGGTATGTTTCAAACTCTCATGTAATCCACCTATGTACTTTAACAAAGTTTCTTGTGTGTACAATAGAATTCCAAAAATTAAATGCCTCCTCCTAAAATCCTTTGTATAATCTTGTACACTTTGTCCTTTCTCTTGCTTCAATGATTGCCAATTCATTACTACTTTTTGTATGTGACCTAATTGATAGAACTGTTTCTTTAATGCAGCTATAAACTCAAACCAAGAAGTAATTTTACCATATCAGCTTAGATCTTCCTAATTTCTGCTCTCCCACCAAATTAAGGTTGTGCCTCCTAGGCAAAGAGTGGCTAATTGGATTTTTTGAGAATCCTCAGTAAACTTATGAATTCTACAATAAAATTCAATTTGTTTTATCCAATTATCTAGTTTTTCTACATCTAGTTCTCCATTATAAGTTGTCAATTTAAATTTAACATCAAGCTTTGACAAAGGTTTATTAGCTTCAAACTGTACATGTTTTTTCTTTGAAGAAGAAGTAGACAGAGAAGATGAAGAAGATGAAGAAGAAGATGGGGATGGAGGTTCAGGAGGGTCACTACCACCTCCTACTCCTTTACCTTTATCGTCTTTTGAAGTGGATTCACCTTCATTGTTTTTTTCTTGAGTTCCTTTTTCTTCTGTCGCTCTTGTCTCTCTTGGAAAATAACTTCCACCGTAGCCTTCATTTCGAGAAATGCTTTTCGGAAATCTTTCTCATCAAGCTCCATAGGAATTTGTTTAGCTGCCATTTCTAATCGTGGAAAAGACCTTCATTTTGCAATATCAGGATTGAACTTTGTAAGTGCACCTTCTCCTCGCTTCAATCTCAACCTGATTAACATTCATTTTTACAATTTCCCATTATGAAGCTGATACCAATTTGATCTGTAATTAGAGGTTTACAATTCAAATGTATTTAATCTTAATTATAATTATTCCCGATCCAGACATAATTGTGTGACTATGTTTTTTAACCATTGAAATTATAGACTAAGTTCATGTTCACATAAATTAATGAAATTACTAATTATTAAAATGATGTAATTAGAAATCAAATACTGAATTGAAAATAAACTGAAATGTATTATTGGGAAATTATTGTGAAAGGTAGAGAAGTTGAATTTTTTGAGAGAGAGATTACAAGGTGTTGATTATTACACCAAAAATTATAAAGGAGAGAGAAACTGTGAGAAATTCTTATGCAGGTGGAGCTTGGATATTGTAACAAGGCATTTTCATTGCTTGACAATATTAATAAAGCGGTCTACCTTGAGAAGCGGACCCGAAGATGTAGTCTTGATTGGATAAACTTTGTTATCAAGCCCATGTGTTAACTTGTCTTCTATCTCATTCTTCTCTCTTCTATCTAATTTCCTCTCTATTACATTTTAGTTTATTTTTCAATTCAGTATTTGATTTCTAATTACATCATTTTAGTAATTAGTAATTTCATTAATTTATGTAAAAGTGAACTTATTCTGTAGTTTCAACAGTTAAATAACATAGTTACACAATTATGTCTAGATCGGGAATAATTATAATTAAGGTTAAATACATTTAAATTGTAAACCTCTAATTACTAATCACTAAGTGTCATGGTATCTAAGTAACAACCCATCAAAGATTGCAACCATTTTGCACTTTGGACTCTTAAGGGATTATGTCGGTTGAATGTAGCTTGGAGTGATTCAGTGTGTTTAGGTGTGAAAGAGGACCATGCCTAGTGTAAGTGTACCCATCTAGATGCGTTGGAATAGTTTTTTTGGTCACACGAGTTGCATAATGAAATTTTCACCACTTTGCAACTTTTCACTATTTGCATTTGACAACTGTTTCCCCAAGTGAAAAGTTTCCACCACGAGAAAACACATCCAATATAGAAAAAAATAGGAGAGGTTATTGTAGAGGGGCCCAACACGATCCCATATGCTCAGATGAGAAGTTTCTAAGTGTCATGGTATCTGAGTAACAACCCATTGAAGATTGTACTCATTTTGCACTTTGGACTCATAAGGTATTCAACTGGTTGCATGTAGCTTAGAGAGAAATCCTTAGGAAATTTGGAAATCTTCTTACTTCAAATGAAGTTTCTTGGAAAAATTCACTTGGAAGTCCTTTCCATTAACCTTTTTACTATAATTCCAAAAGTACACACTTTTAATGACTCTACCGCTTTTCTATCACTTAAGTTTGCTGTTTCAACTTCACTTTAACAAACACATTTCCGTGGAGAGCAATAAAATTTTGTGTTAGTTGTAAGATAATGCTAATAAGAAAGATGGGACACTCTACAAAGAATGGGTAGTCATGCCATTAGCAAATTTTTAAGGACGACATTGTTTAAATGTCACTATGCATGGAGGCCAAGACCATAATGTGAGGTAAATGAAAATAAATAAACAACCACCATAAAGTATGCAAAGGATCATCAAATTATACATAGAGGAAAGGGAAATACTTATAGAACAACCATAAAGTATTTAAGTCAAAGGTCTTTTATTTTATGACAAAAGGATTGAAAGGGAGTTTTAATTATTTCATGGGGCTTATTTTCATGATATTCATGTGTGTGAGTGAAAATGGATTAAGTTTGATCTTTTATTTTTGATTTTGGAGGGAAGCCCATTGATATAGGTACAGTAATTGGTCTCACTATTTTCTTTGTGTAATGATATGAGAAGACAATGCCATGTTTTGACATACAAGCAATAACATATTTGAAGTGACAATAGGAGGCAGTAAATTTTTTGGAGCAACACTATAAAATATTGATGTGTGTCCTTTATGGATATAGAGAAAAAATGTACAGTCATTATCTATAAATGTGGTTCACGAGGAGGTAGTCAAAATAAAACCCTACATTTTCATGGAAGTTAAAGACTTGGTAGTGAGCATTGACATGTTTCAAGTTAAAAACTTAATGAAAAGTCCCTATTGAAACCATAACACATTGAAAACCAGGTTTGATGCATAATTAGGGAAGCCACATCATTATGAAAGTGATTTAAGGGTGGTCATGATGCATAATGAAGGAAAGCCAGATCTTCATGATGTGGTGTAGGGGCACCCTGATACACTTTGATCCAATTTTGGGTTATATTCTAAAATTTTGGTTTTTTCTTTATTTTTGTTTGATTGATGTAAATAAGTTCATTTGAGACCATCCTAAGTGGTTTAGGAAAATTTTTGGCCATTGCGTGAAATTTAGGCAAATATTGTAAAAGTTGCTGAAACGTTGTCAATGTTGTAATGACAATTTTGCAAATTTGTTAACCAATCAGTTTTGGGTCGGTTGGGGAGATTTAAATTATTTTAGAAGCATAAATATTTCTTGAAAACATGAATTACAAGGTTTTTTGAAGTTAGAATAAAGAAAACCTCAAGTTTGCACGTTTTAAACTGCATTTTCTTACAAAATCTTATTGTTCTTTCACATTTTGTGGCTTTGTACTTACTGGTACAAACCATAAGTTGATTTTAAAAGTTGCACGGGTTCATAAAATTTTCAATGATTTTTGTTTGACTCAAATCCATTGAGATTTGACGAAGATAGGAGCATTTTTGTGAAAACTACTCTAAACCCTTCCTAGGGTTTCAAACTTGTGAAAAAATGCCATAACTCGAGATCCCAGCATGGGGAAATGTTGAAACTTTGTGGAAAATTATGTTTTGACCTCATCTAAATCCTTGTAAGGTTTGGGTTCATTTCTTGCACGTGGTTAGAAGTTCTTCCTATTAGTTTTCTTATTTCCATGGTGAAACAACCATCACACACCCCTCTAACCTAGGGTTTGATAAATACATGCATTGTTTGATGTTATATGGGTATAGAGAATTATTCCATGTTATTTGGAGCTTGTGTGGACCAAAGGTTCCATCAAATCAGGTGTTCTTATGTTAGTTGAGTAATAGTGCACCATTTATGCAGTGTTAATAAACCAGAATACTCATGTGTGCCTTGGAATGTTGTATCATACAATTAGTCCAAAAAGGTTTAATAATCATCGTGATATTTTTTTAATAACCTAACACAAACCAAGTAATGTGCTCATGTTGTTCCATCCTTTTTTTGTGCTATTGGCCATGTGACTATGTTGCCAAAGTTGACAAGAGCACCAAATTCCAAGTGACTGTTTGGAGAGATTGGTTGGTTAAAGAATTTTTGGGAGTTGTCAAAGGTATTGGAGGGTATTGAAACACTTCCGCCCCCACTATTCATGTTTTTCTGCCCTTTTTGGTGTGTTTTTCCTTCCTTGGATTCCCACTAGGCTAGGTTCTTAATGGTCGTAAGGTGTACTAAGATGTCGTGTGCATTGTTTTTCAATGAATCCCTTCAAGGGTGATTGAGATTATGTAGAGAGATGGATCATGATGATAGTGACTCAAACTAATCCAATATTAGAGTAGATTTTGGAAAGCCAAACAAAAAAAACCTGAGGGTAGATAAGCTTGACAATGATGGATTCCCTTTTATTGGTTTAGACTTATATATAGTGCGGACATATTAATTGGAAAGGTGAGTTCACAAACTTTTCATGAAAACTTTAGCCTCAAGTTGAAGCATACTAAATGAGGAAGGGTTGATCAAGTTTTAATGTCAAATAATTATGATGTAAGGAGTTCTAGGGTTTTTAGAAGGGCAACAAAATATGCCTTTGTACAATAGAAGGCATTGTTTTAGATTTTTTCATAAATCCACATTCGTTTCCTTCAAGAAAAATTTAAATCTAAACCATAAACCATTACAAATAACTTTAAATGTAATATACACATTTAATTGAGGCATATATTAAGCAATATACACATTTGCATGTATTAATTTCTCATAATTTTTGTATTTCAAAAAATACACTAAGTCAATTAAAATTTTACAATAGTAATGGAAGAACATCTTGAAAATCCTCCCATTTCTTAGAACTTGTGGCAATACATGCAAGGAAATAATCCTCCCATTTGCAACCGAGATCATGAAATATATTGTACAAGAAGAAACAAAAGGAGTTGTTGCCTAGTTTTTTTTCTCCAATCCACATCAGGTGACCCAATTATTTGCATTTCAATATTCTTGAAAACATGTACATCCCTTGCTCCCTTGGAAACACATGGGTAGTATCCTCTATATGGTTATGTACTCTCACTAGAATTTGGACTATAAAAAACTTGCAAAATCCTAACAATTTCATACATGAAGTCACATAAAAATGATTAAAATACCAATAACTAAATAATGTCAGACATACACCTTCTAACCAGATCTATTATCACCTTCATGCATGCTATGAGTAGATTTATTGAAGGTCCTACAATGGTGATGTGGCCGCATCTTTCACTACTTTCTCATCTCTCGATGATCCTACATATAAATTTCAAATATATATATAAATAATTAACATAAAGCATGTAGCATATAAGAATCCAACAAATCTATGAAATGGAAAAGAAAGAGAATATTGAAAACCACAAAATGCACTAGCAACCGATGTTTCTCATACCACTAAAAACTTGTACCAACAACCTATGTTTTTCTTTTCTTAAGTTGATAATCTTTAATGAACCCTTTCCATTTTTTCTCCTTCACTAGTCTTTTATATCTCTTCACTAAATAAAATATACAATTAATAAAGTAGTTATAAGACTATCATAGATGCATCAATGACAATCCTAAATGCATATGAAATCAAACAAAAATAGAGAATACCAGCTTAAAGGTATTCAATAGAGAGCAACATATAATATCATTTTGTAAATTAACAATAATGCAATTTTTCAAACCCCTCTACAATCAAACTTAAACACTTGAAAGAAAGTAGTGATCAATAACATGACTTTACAAATTCAATGTGCATACTTACAAATCAATCTAGGGAACCATTCAGGTCTTCTCTACTCTTTATTGTGTCAAGTATTTTCCTGTGGTCATACTCACACACTTTCCATAAGTTCTTGTTCAAAGGTATTCCCTTATATTTGATCAAATGAACGTTTTCTATTAAGAAAAGGTTTGAGTAGTGAAGAATCTTTTGATGCATGTTGAATTCCTCAAACAACCAAACTACAACATTCTTAATTGGGTACCTTCTAAGCCATGTTCCTGTAACAACCACCAAACTTGTAGGATATTCTATGTTTTCTCCATCTATAACTAGGGCCTCCAATTTCTTTTTGGCCTCGATACAATGACACAAGTAATAATTTATTCCCTCTACATTGTCTTCATTTGTAATCACTGCATAAACATGCCCTACATTAATATGTTCATCTTGTTAGATGTATTTAATGAACATCAAAATAAAACAACAAAGTAAGATATATTACTTGGTTCTAGTAGGTCTGATACATGATCAAAGTCAACAAATGATTTCATCTCCATGATTTGTAGAGCCATCAAGGACTGATAAGTTTCAAGTGGGGTTAGACTTCTTACAGACCATTTGTCAACCCACTCCATTGAGTTGCAATCATTCCATGCTTGAAGAGTACATGTAGAAAAAAAACATGCCATCTTCCACATATGGATAGTCCATGTACCTACATTGGAGCTTCTAAAAGAATGTAGCTCACTCAATCCTATTAGTGTACAATAATCCTCATATTTTACAATGTTATTACCATCTACTAAATGAAAAAATATATGAACTAAAGAATTACCTTCACTACCTGGACCCATTGCATGATTGTACCACTTGATAATTGATCTTGCATCTATCAACTTTACACTATATTTTTACTTTAACTCTTATTGTGCTAAGGCTCTTTTGATACATGCACTTGCTCCATCATGCTCCCCCTTTCCATGCTCGGTCTCTAAGAAGTTCCACATATGGTGAACACCACTGATCCTATGCATCCTACTCAACTAGTCAAACATTTTGGAGTTCTTGAATTGCGATGTACAGTTATTTGACCATATGATATGTTGACTGAATGATATACCCCTACTAGCCAAATTAGCATAGAACATCTGAAAGCAACCATACACAAAATATGTAGAATGTGTGTGATCATCACTAAAGTAAAATTGATACTCCCTTAATACTTTCATGTTATCCTCTATAATATCATTTAAATGAATGAATGTTATATGCACAAATATAGCAACCTACGTGGAGTTTTAGTATTATGATTACACCTCATTTTGTGGCTATAATGTGTAGTTCTCCACAAAGCCGACAACTAAAATGATGCTATGAAGTGGAAACATGTCCTTGCATAACTTGAACTATGAGTCCAACCATCGAGCTCTATGTGTATGCCTTGCATACTCATAGACCACCTGATCATGGAAACTTCCCATAAACTGATACACTAGAATCTTATCACTGACCAATTCACACTTCTTTTCTTCTTTCCCATATTTTAGACTGTAGGCCACTCCCTTGTATTTTCCAAATTCCACAATTTTGTTTCCAATTGTGTGTGTACTAGCCATGTGTTGCAAATATGGAAAATGTTGCATGCCACCACAATGATCGCATGTGCCATCCAAACATGAATTCTTGTAAAAAAAATTGACCATCTACTCTTTCACATAAAATGGAAGATAAGAATTCACTTGAGGATTTAGGTGGAGACCTTATGTTACATTCCTGCAAAACATTGTTAGTATACATATCTACACATATATGTCAAAAAAAATCATAATGGTTAGGAAAATCAATATGTACTCTACAACAACAAGTAGTGCATGTGTGATTTATTTTTACATAAAAGGGCTTTAGAATTTCAAAATACCTTTGACATATTTTAATTTGAGGAAACCTCTGTACAAAATCAACAAAAAATTGGGTTAGAGTAGTATCCAAATAATGCTTTGGATGTGGTTCACTGATTTGACTAGAAATTATCCTTCTCACAACATCTCTTTGATTGGGAGATTTCATTGTGTTATCCTTCAAAAAAAATTGTATTATAGATATCAAGGCTTGAGCAATTTTTTTATCTTTTTGTGGTACTCTACCCAAGAATGCCCATAACTCATTGCTATTTGGATCTTCCACTCTTTCATGTCTTCCTTTGGCTTTGATTAGAGATTATCTACTTGTTTTCAAAGACTCACTTGTCTTTGTAAGGTTCACCTTGTTCCTTGTTTGACTACTTAACAGTGTTTTTGTCATCACACGTTGTGTAGAACAACTATCCTTTGTGCATGAGGTAGAACCCACACTCTGGTATGCACTCATCAAATTATTTATAATGGAATTTTCACTTGATTCATTCAAAAATCTTAGCCCAAGATCCTTCATGGTGGGCCTAAATTTGAGTTGCCTAATCATTTCAACAAATAGTTGAAATCTTCCACCCTCACTTAGCTTCTCAAAAAATAAACTCCATATCCTATATGGATATCTTTGACATGTATGTTTTGGAATCTTATTAGGCATCCATTTCAAAACATTGGAATCAATATCAATCAAATATCTAGGTTTTCTATGCAAAACTCTAGGAGTTCCCAAATGTAAAGTTGTGTCAACTTTAGGAATGTCAACAACATCGGGGATAGATCATGTACCTTCAATCAAAGGTGAAGTTGATGACATACCTTGAGGTTGACCTTCAAATAGAGGTGTGTTTTCTCATGTACTTTCAAAACTCAATGTTGTTGATGGTGTATCTTCAACTAGAGATGTGTTTTTTGATGTACTTGGAAAACCACATGTTGTTGATGGTGTGTCCTCAACTGGAGATGGGATTGTTGTTGTACTTTGATCATGATATATTGTATATGGTGTGCATTGAACTTCACCTATGATTGATGATGTGCCCCCAACTTTGGGATCCATTTGTGTCCTTCCACGAATTTTGTCCATATGTGCCCTTTGTGATGTCAATTGGACATCTCTCTTAGATTGCACGAGAATTTCTTGTTGTATGGGCTGCAATTCCTTTTCTTCATGATCTTGCCTTTTTTATTCTCTTCTCCTTGAATTTTTAACTTCACGTTCTTCCGATGTTAGAGGCTTTGGTCATTTCCTCAGTATGATGTTAAATGTTACATGTTCACAACACACATAGAACAAAATTAAGTAATGCATTTTATGAAACATATTGATATCGTTGATTACACTACATTTATGAAACACACCAAAGCATTTTATGAAAGAAGGCAGTGAGCTATTTGGAAATATTTCTCCAAGAAATGTGGTCTCATGGTGATGGACATCACCATGTGATAGCACATTTCTTTGAGACATTCTTTCAAATGGCTCACCGCCTTTTTCTATGCAACCACATTTTCCATACATGTCTACCAAAGAATCTTATCAAAAATGTCTATGCTACAACATTTTTCATACAGGTCTACCTTAGCCCTTTTCATACATGTCTACCAACTAATCTTATAAAATAAGGTAGTGAGTGGTTTGGAAAAATGCCTCCAAGAAATGTGGTCTCATGGTGATGATCATCAGCATGAGACCACATTTCTTTGAGGAATTCTTTCAAACAACTCATTTCCTTATTCTATGCTACCAAATTTTTCAAACATGTCTAACAAAGCATCTTATCAAACATTTATATGCTACAATATTTTTCATACATGTCTACCTCCATACCACAAGAAAAGTAAGTAATACATTTTTTCAAAAATATCCATACCACTGATTACATTGTATTTTATGAAACAAACCAAGACTTTTATGAAACATATTCATATCACTTATTACATTGCTTTGCATATCTTTAAAAATTAAAGAATTACATTACATTCAATAACTAATGTAACTTATCAAACATTGTTGTCCCCAACCTAGGGTTTATAGTGAGCTTCAAAAAACCCATAACTTTTGATGCATCTGGTGAAAATATATGAAAATTGGTACTAATTTTCTATAGGCCTATATGCATATGCTGACAAAAGGAGGGTTGTTAAATCATCATTTTGTGTGAGTTATTGAGGATAGTTTGTTTCTTTTTGCAACTATACCATGTAAAACCTAGTACTTTGAGGGATTTCTACAAAATTGCTTCATGTAAGCATTGATAAATGTTAAGAAGGGTTTGAGGGGAGTATTTGGAGTGTGTACAAGTGCTTAGGAACAAATAAGTGTCAAACCCAGGGTACAATCTGATGCCACCTTTGGAAACTAGAGAATCTTGTGCTTATTGTTGTCAAAACCACAGTGTGATTGTCCTTAAAAGTTCCTTGATTTATCATAGAGAATGATGAAAAATACAACCAAGCCATGAAAAACATGAATTCAAAGAAGTTCTTGTGATGCTATATCTTGGAATTATTCACTATTTCTATGGAAATGAGGTAACTTAGAAAGACAAAAAGCATTTTCAATTGCACAAAAATTTCCCTTTATTTTTTATTTTTTCGAAAGGTAAATGGTATGAATGAATGCAAACTTGCATTAACAACTATGTCAAGTCACTTGAATTTATCTAAGCACATGATGAAGGTGACTTTTTTATGGCACCAAAAAATTAATGGAAACTTGCATTAACATTGATGAAAGCTCTTATGTTTTCAAATTTAGTTGAAAATAAAAGTTTTCCCACAACCATCACTAATAATGAATTTGAATCTATTATGTCATTTTTTCCATTTTTTATCTTCAAACTCCTAAAAATTAAAATTTTACATTGAGGATCCATCTAATTAAATGTTGAATTCTATGTGTAACAATGAAGATTAATAAAAAGATCAAATGAATGGTCTATAAATTGTCAAAACAAAAAAAAAACTCAGTATAAACATCTACCTAAAATGAAATGGAGTGAATTCCACTAGCCATGCTAGAAATGGACTACTATAAGCAATGAAAATAGAATTCATAAGAAAATTTGTGTTAATTTGATGTCATTTATATAAGTTTGAACATGAATTCATCTAAGTCATGTCATGTTTTCATTTTTTTGTTCAAACTCATAAAAATTAAACATTTTTCTGCAACTTCGATCTAATTCAATGTTGAATTTTGTGTCTAATTGTTATGATTAATAAAATTGATGAAAGGAATTTGGTTTATATTGTCAAAAACAAGCAAATATACTAAATAAAAATATTTCAATATTATCAAAAAGAATATATTACATGAGATATGTAAAATGATGTAGAAGCTTCAAATTATCTTCTTCTATGTTGTGTAGCACACAAATTGGTGGTAAAAAGGTGATGGATCAAGCATAGATTGTTACAACAGGGAGTCAACTACATAAAAAAAGACATTTCTAAGTCAAATAAAGCACTGAACCAAAAAAATGCAGAAGCATGTGGGCCTGAATCACGGGTTCAACCCCTATTTTACCATTTCAAGGTAAAAGCACATTTGGCGCTTACCAAATTTGGAAAGCACCAAATGTGTTGCTTTGAAAATTTTCCCAAATATAGAGAGGAAGGGAGTGAGACTTGATAGAAAGAGAGGGGATAGGAGTGAGAGAGATTATTCTAGTTAGTGTGGTAGGGAGTGAGATCTAAGAGAGAGAGACTTGAGAGGGACAAAGAGTTATCCAATTAGGGTCGGGGTTGGGAGGGATAAGACCTGAGAGATACAAAAAGACCAAAGGGGGAGAGAGAGAGAGAGAGGGAGTGTGGGAGAGGGGGTTGGAGTGTAATATATTTTTCTAGGTAGGGTGGGAGGTATGTGAGACCTAATAGAGATGGAGTGTGAGAGAGTGGATTGGAGTGAGATAGATTAGTCTAGGTAGTGCGGGAGGGAGTGAGACATGAGAGAGAGAGAGAGACTTGAGAGGGAGAGAGAGTTATTCAGTTAGGGTGGGGGGCAAGACTTGAGAGAGGGAGTGTGAGATACAAGGATGAGAGACCTAAACCCTCAACCCTCAACCCTTAAAACTAAACCCTTAAACCCTCTACCCTCTACCCTCAACTCTAATCCCTTGACCCTATACCCTCAACCCTTAAACCCAACTAAACTCTCTACCCTAATACCTCAACCTTATTCCCTCAACCCTAAACCCTAAACCATCAACCCTTAAACCCTCTACCCACTACCCTCAACCCAATACCCTCTACCCTCAACCCTAATCCCTCAACCCTATACCCTCAACCCTTAAACCCTTTTAAACCAAACTAAATTCTCTACCCTGATCCAACAATCCTCAACCCTTAATCCCTCAACCCTTAAACCCTAAACCCTCTACCCTCTACTCTCTACCCTTAAACCCTAATGTTAGCCTTGTCGTTGCACCAAAAGATTGACCTATTAATGCATGATACAAGCTAGATTTAAGATCCATGAGAGGCGGTTAAACCATGTCAGAAATCTCGAGCACCACACTAAACAACCAAGGAGACCAAGGGCACACACCTTGCAACAATCCCCCAGTGCAAGTGAGGGATTCGAACCCATGACCAACTCTGATACCAATTTTTGGACTTTTTGTTGCACCAAAAGATCAACCTATTAGTGCTTGATGTAAGTTAGATTTAAGATCCACAAGAAGCAGTTAAACCATGTCACAAATATTGAGCGTCGCATTGAAAAATCAAGGAGACCAAGGGCACATACCTTGCAACACCTAAACCCTCTATCCTCTACCCTTAACCCTTAAACCCTCTACCCTCTACCCTTAAACCCTTAAACACTCAACCCTCAACCCTCAACCCTTAAACCCTCTACCCTTAATTCAATACCCTCTACTCTCAACCCTAATCCCTCAACCCTATACCCTCAACCATTAAACCCTTAAACCCAACTAAAATATCTACCCTAATCCCTCAACACTCTATTCTTAATCCCTCAACCCTTAAACCCTTTACCCTCTACCCTCTACCCTCTACCCTCTACCCTCAACCCTTAAACCCTTTACCCTCTACCCTTAACCCTTAAACCCTAAACCCTTAAACCCTCTACCCTTAAACTTTAAATCCTAAATCCTAAACCCTAAACACTCTACCCTTAACCCTTAATCTATCTATAATCTACCCTCTATATACCATCAACCCTAAACCCTGAACCCTCTCTCTCTCTCTCTAAACCTTCAACCCTATAGGTCATCAACCCTAAACCCTCAATTATCAACCCTCTACCCTATACATTGAATACTTAATCCTCAACCCTCTACCCTAAACCCTCTAACATCTACCCTTAAACCCTAAAACCTTAAACCCGCTATTGTCTACCCTTAAACACTAAACCCTTAAACTGTCTACCCTCTACCCTCAAACCTCTCTCTCTCAACCCTAAACCCTCTACCCTCTACCCTCAACTCTCTCTCTCTCTCAAGTATCTCCCTCCTACCCTCTCTCTCACTCAATCACTCCCTCTATCTCTCTCCCCTCTACCCTTAACCCTCTAACATCTCTCTCTCTCTCTCTCTCTCTCTCTTTCCACCCTAAACTATCAACCATATAGGTCCTCAACCCTATACCCTCAATTATCAACTCTCTACACTATACATTGGATCCTCAACCATCATCTATCTCTATCCCTCCCTCCTCTTCTCTCCTATCTATGCCATGTCTCCCTCAATCTCTCCCTCCATCCATTCCTCCATTTACCCTAATCCATCAACTCTATACCCTCAACCCTTAAACACTCAACCCTAAACCCTCAACCCTTCAACCCTCAACCCTCAACCCTTAAACCCTCTACCCTCTACCCTCAACCCAATACCCTCTACCCTCAACCCTAATCTCAAAAAACTCAACTAAAATCTCTCAACCCTTTAGCCTCTACCCTCAACCCTCAACCTTGAAACCCTAAACCCTAAACCCTAAACCCTCTACCCTCTACTATTAACACTTGAACCCTAAACCATTAAACCCTCTAATCTCTACCCATAACCCTCTACCCTCGACCCTAAACCCTCCTCTCTCTCTCAAGTATCTCCCTCCTACACCCTCTCCCACTCACAGGTCTCTCTCTCTCTCTCTCACTCACTCACTCCCTCTATTTCTATCCCCTCTACCCTTAAACCTTAAACCATCTACCCTCTACCCTCAACCCTAAAACCTCTCCCTCTCTCTCTCTCTACCATAAACCATCAACCCTATAGGTCCTCAACTCTATGCCCTCAATCATCAACCCTCTACCCTAAAAATTGGATCCTCAATCTTCATCTATCTTTGTCCCTCCCTCCTCTTCTCTCCTCTCTATCTCACTTCTCCCTCCATATCTCCCTCCATCCATTCCTCCCTCTCGACCCTAATCCCTCAATCCTATACCCTCAACCCTTAAACCCTTAAACACTCAACCCTAAACCCTAAACCCTCAACCCTAAACCCTAAATCCTTAAACCCTCTACCTTCTACCCTCTACCCTCAAACCTAATCCTTAGGCCCTATAACCTCAACCTTCTCTCTCTCTCTCTCTCTCTCTCTCTCTCTCTCTCTCTCTCTCTCTCTCTCTCTCTCTCTCTCTCTCTCTCTCTCCCTCCCTCTCACTCTCTCTCAAGTCTCTCCCTCCTACCTAAGAGAGGGGGAGAGAGAGGGACAAAGTGAGAGGGATGGGAGAGAGATAGAGGGAGTGAGAGAGACAAAGGGAGAGGGAGAGGGAGAGATAGAGGGAGTAAGAGAGAGAGAGGGAGTGGGAGAGAGATAGAGGGAATCAGTGAGAGAGAGTGAGAGAGAGACTTGAGAGAGGGAGAGTCTTGAGAGAGAGAGAGAGGGGAGGGAGAGTGGGTGGGAAGGAGATACTTGAGAGAGAGGAAGAGGGTGGGAGGGTGATACCTAAGAGAGAGGGAGAGAGAGAGTGGGGGAGGGGGTAGGAGGGAGATACCTAAGAGAGATGGAGAGAGGGAGGGAGAGAGATAGAAGTAGTGAGAGAGAGGGAGTGGGAGAGAGGGAGAGGGAGTGCCCAAGATAGAGGGATTGGAGAGAGAGAGAGAGTGTGTGAGAGAGAAAGAGAGGGAGAGAGGGAGGGAGAGAGGGAGGATGGGAGGGAGGGAGAGAGGGAGGATGGGAGGGAGAGATAGAGCGAGTGAGTGAGAGAGAGAGGGGGGGTAGGAGGGAGAGACTTGAGAGAGAGAAAGGGAGGGAGAGGGGATGGGAGAGAGAAACCTGAGAGAGAGGTAGAGGGAGAGGGAGAGAGGGTGGGAGGGAGAGACTTCAGAGAGAGGGAGAGGGAGATAGAGTGGGAGAGAGGGGGTGGGAGGGAGAGACCTGCGAGAGTAGGAGAGAGAGGGACTGGTAGATAGAGAGATGAAAGAGAGATAGAGGGAGAGCATGTGGGAGGAAGAGGGAGTTCCTGAGATAGAGGGAGTGAGAGAGAGAGAGAGAGAAAAATAGAGATAGAGAGAGATGTGGGTTGGGGAGATACCTAAGAGAGATGGAGAGAGAGAGAGAGGAGGGGGTGGGAGGGATATACTTGAGAGAGAGGAAGAGAGAGAGGGAGAGGGATAGAGGGAGTGAGAAAGGGTGTGGGAGAGAGATAGAGGGATTAAGTGAGAGAGATAGAGAGAGACCTGAGAGAGGGATAGGGGGTAGGAGGGAGGGAGAGGGGGTAGGATGGAGAGACCTGAGAGAGAGGGAGAGGGAAAGAGTGGGAGAGAGATAAAGAGCGTGGGAGAGAGAGGGAGTGGCTGGGAGATGGAGAGGGGGTGGGAGGGGGAGACTTGAGGGTATGTACAAGATCATCATGGAAAAAATAGTCCCTTAAGTTGCAATAAAATTAATGAAATTAGAGTTAGTCAACTTCACATAAAAATTTGAATAAGGGGTATGTGCAGGATCATCATGGAAAAAATATGTCCTTAAGTGGCAATGAAAATTCAGAAAATCAGAGTTGGGAAACTTGACATAAAAATTTGAATAAGTTATCTATATTATTTCAAAAATATGTAACAATAGAATCTGTGGAAAATTGAATGTAGTTTCTAAACCACTAGGTTAATTTTTGTTGAAAAAAAATCTATTTGGTGAAAATTTGAAATTTCAATGCAGTAGTACTAAAATTTCAGGGAAAAAATAAAAAGTAGGTGTCTGTCTGACCACCCTAACCATAATAAAATCATAATATTTTTTTATAAAATTTTAGATATAAGTAGAGGACTCATGTTCGGATGTGATGCATTTTTTTTTGTAATTTTTTTTCAAATAAATAATTAATTATGAATTTTTTATTACAACTTTTTAAAAATATAAAAACTGGTATGTCTGACCACCTTAACTTGGTCAAAACTTAATGGAATTCATTTTATTTTTTTTAATCCTATAGTATGCGAAGCATATAATGTGATGCATGTTTTGGATTCAAAAATTGTGATATCGTTTGAAAGCTATAGATGTCTTTCTATCAGACTATCAATCAAGACTTTAGTCGTAATTCTAATAAAAAAAATAATAATTATTTATTAGATTCTAAAGAAAATATAATTTATATTGATAGAAAGTTGAGAAGCTCCTTTACAAACCCTTTTCATTTTATCAATTTTAGGTAAAATAAAAACCGTCAGCCACATGGGCAAAGTCCGGAAAAACAAGGTAAGTTGTTAAACACATTTTACGTGTTGACTTTTAGGATTGGCAAGTCCGAACCAAATCCTGAGCCTAATACCAAGGCTATAAATTTTGTGTCAGAATATTGGATATCGGATCCAAATCGGATATCCGATTTGAATTCGATATATGATATCTTTTAGATCAGTTTTAAAACAATTTATACAATCTTTAATATATTATTTAAAAATGCAATTAAGTTTATAATTTAATATATATAATATCCAATAAAGTTTATAATGTAATATATTTAATATACAATTATGTATTTAATATATAATATATTATTAAATGTATAATATTTAAATATTTTAGTTAATCTATAAATATTTTAATATTTTAGTTAATCCATAAATATTTAAATATATATATATTACCAATTTATAAAATATTCAAATATTATCTCTTTCCCTCTCCCTCTCTCCACCTCTATCTCTCTCTCATCTCTCTCTCTCTCTCCTTCTCACTCCCTCTCCTTCGATCTCTCCCTCTCTCCCTCTCCCTCTCCCTCTCCCTCACCCTCTACCTCTCCCTCTCTCCCTCAACTCTAAACCCTCTCTCCCTC